>WAAE01011883.1:0-13037 GCA_013400495.1 Nicator chloris | reverse complement strand
CTGAACTGTAGAAGCAGTGTTTTTGATAAACAGCTTTATATACACCTCTGGCTTCTGTTTCTTGTGCCTGCTCATGCTCCAGTCAGGCAGTCATACCTTCCAGTACACGTGAGGAAAGCAAGGTGGGCTCACTCACAATGAGTCATGCAGCTGAACTTGGGCTAATCTCCAGCCTAGCCAAAGGGTTAATTTATGAAGATTTATCTATGGGGCTGAAATGAAGCCCCATAAAGGAAATGATCTTGCAACACTCAAAACTATGTGTCTTTTAAACACAAAACTTCTGCAAGTGTTCTTTCAGAAGCACATTTTGATCCTGAAAAGAAGAGTAATGTCCTTCCAACCATATTAACTTTTAAACCACTTGAAAATATTAGGAAAAATAGTGACTGATTTACAATCATTTAACAATACAAGGCAGAACAGTTTAGCAGTTTGAGGTCAATTAATCGTAAACTCAGTGGAAATGTGATGAAGGACACACTGTAAAGCAGTGCAAGGTTAAATCACTTAATACCAGACTTCAATACCCTTTTGCTGAAGAAATATTTAGCCAAATTTTTAAGCATACATACCAGAAGCTGAATATGTGGGCTTATATTTTTGTGCTCATATATATGTCCTTCATATATATATCGACTTCTGAAAATTACCACGAGACTTACTTGTCTTAGCTGTGTACCAACCTACTCTATAAAATTAAATCAAGACATTTAAGACACTGAAACTTAGTGGCCTACATTGAAAACTTTTACACTGAAATATTAATTTACAGCCAAAGATTTGTATAATGATAATGATAATGATAATTTGATAATGATAATTCAGCTGTAAAAAGTAGTTTTCTTATGGAATATACTGGCCGATCTATGTCTTCCTTTCAGGAGTCTCTGTGTCAGTCATTGCAGACTGTCTGTCTTTATGTAGCTGAGGTGCTCATAAGTTCATAAGATGACAAAAAAATTATCTTCAATCTGCTCAAGAATATTCATTAATTAAAGCTTTTAACATATTGCTCTCAGTCAGAATTTGCAGGCATGTCAAAGTTGGCCACTGTTGCTGAGTATCTGCAGTTCAGGCAAATGTCTCTTTCACAACTTTCTTCAGTGGGAAAGAAAAGTACTTTAAATAGCCTGATAAAAATATTATAAAAATTAGTGAACAAACAAACAACAGAACTTTGAAACTGAAGATTACATTGTGTCTACTTAAAAGGAGCCAAGCAGACCACCAGTTTTGATAAGCATTGAGGCTCCACAGATATAGATATTACCAAAGAAATAAATTCTAACTAAATAAGGCCAGTAAGAAAATGATATAGAATAAAAAAGTCTCAAGCTAGTTGAAATTTAATAACTTTGCAAGTACCAACAAATTTACTTATGTTTTTTATTGCTTAGATAGGGGTTATTTGCTTCAAGTTACAGAAATTAATTACAGGAGATCTTGTCCATGCAGAAAAATAACATCAGATCTGGGTTCAGAATTCAGAAATCCTTGGGTAGCTCAACACAGATCACACTTCTGTGAGGATGTTAACAAGGACAGTTGTCAAGGCAAGTTTGGTAGGAAGAAATTCCCCCAGAGTCTAGGCAGGAATGTTCCAGCAAATACAGAAATTGACCCCATCTCAAGATAATGGCTTAGCCCCTCCTTTCTCAAATATACAGAGAAATAAGAAATGCTATTAATTCTTGGTGGTATATTTTCACTTACTAATGTTCCTGGAGCAACAATACAGCAAATTTGCTCTTCATCAATGCTAAACTTCTTTTTATTTACTTACTTCACCTGGGTTCAATACAGCTGCATGGTCTAGTGCCCATATCAAACTAAGAAGCTTCAGGGAAAGACATTCATTCTCAGAGTGCTGAGAAGGCAACTTTTATTTCAGAATAAGCTGGACAAAAAGCCCCTGACTTCTTTTTCTTTCTCCCCAGTGCTCAGCAAAGTCTTGTGACATATTCATGCCAAGTTGTACAAGCCTCAGAGAAGTCAAGGCCACTTGTTTAATGAATGCTGACTATGCAAGTATTGGCTCCATAACCTTTCTGATCTACTTTTATCGAGCAGATGATGTTAAAACATGAATTTGAAGCAATGTGTGCTGCTACTGTTGCTGTTTCCCTGTTTAAAAATTAACAGGGGCTCATAAATTTATAACCATTAAGAGGCAGGCTGCTACTGAAATGTAATTGGTTTAAATCTGCAATGAGGGGCTTCCCTCTTGCAGGTACAAAAGAGAGGGAGAGCTTGCTGCAAAATGTGACCTCTCTGATGTGCTGGGGACTTTTTCTGTGGCCACTGAGTGGGTCAGAAATGTCATGCGAAAGTATCCTGCTGACTTTGCAGAGGAAGAATATATTCTTTTTTGAAACATTCTTTCCTATCTGTATAAAACCCCCATCCTGGACTAGTGTAGATCCTTCAATTTTGCTAGATCATGTTCTTTTGTATGCTCTGTTTTATATTGTAATATTACATTTATGAAACAAGGAGATAATGTGCTTAGTTTAATGGGAGTGAGAGTTTTAACCTTGAACTGTAAATCTCATAATGTGGTAAAGAAAGGCTTTAAAATTGTTATTAAAATCTAACAGTTCCATACAAATATTCTCCTCTGAATAACAAACACTCTTTGTTTCTGCTCGCAAATTTCCTTGAAGAAAAAGGCAGCCATATTAGAGCATTCAGCATAACTCAATGGCTGCTTTAATTCTTCTTCACATTTTTTTTTTGCAAGGTAAACAAAAATAAACCTGAACAAAATGAACTAGATGTCAAAACTTCATCTCTCCATCATATGGTTTTGTGTTTATGTGAGGAAAAAAATGTGCTGCATGAAATATTGTATTGTGACTTCAGCTATCCTGTTTCATTATATTAATGCTTATAAGATGCTGAACTTTAAAATCCATGTTTATATCAATACCCATTCTATTTTTATGATGTCTCAGGAGCTGAAATTCCATTCTGTAGGAAGAATCTCCCAATAATTGTGCTAGCTGCTATGCATGCATTCTGCTATGAGGTATAGTCCCTGCTTCAGCTGAAGTGTCTTCCTGGCTGTAAGGGACCAGTCTGCGGTGTGGAAGAGTGAGTTCAGCTAACACATCAAAAAAGTATAAAAGTTACCTGTCTTATTTACAGTTACTCTCTAGAAATTGTTCTTTGTGGTCTTTAAAATGTTAACCAAGATTTTTTATATGACACTTCTACACCATGCTCTATGATAAAGCTGGTTGTATCTAATGTAGAATTTATGAAGGAAAAAAAAGAAAAAAAAAAACCCTGAATATGTCAAAATGGAAAAGTATATAATATTTCCTTGTGCAAGACATGAAAAAATAAACTGCCTTTAAAATTTGATGAGCATTTTTTTTTTGCTTGTTTGATTCCTTTTGTTATTTTTATTCTGTTTCGAATTGGAGATTGAAACAAACACTTAATGCCTTTGATCAAATCATGCTTTGGCAGTGAACCCTGGATTAATGGGTTTAGGAATGTCCTGCTAAATTACAAACATCTGTAATGATCCTC
This sequence comes from Nicator chloris, assembly GCA_013400495.1. Classification (NCBI taxonomy): domain Eukaryota; kingdom Metazoa; phylum Chordata; class Aves; order Passeriformes; family Pycnonotidae; genus Nicator; species Nicator chloris. Next base: position 9,497 of record WAAE01011883.1, on the reverse strand, counting down.
CAAGGACAAACAGGGCACTGTGGTTCAATGAATGGGTAATGAAATTGCTGTGTAGCCTTATCAGGGAGCAAAAGTTTGATGGTGCTGCAGGACAGGCTGCCCCAATGTGCTGGAAAACCACTGCTGGCTTATCATTGTAATTTCCCCTATGTGTTCATAAAAACCTTCTATGTAATATTTATATCCACTCTTTAAAGTAGACTAATTAGAGTCTGTCGCTTTGCCTTTTGGTAATGAATTCTCATACACAGCTTGACATTACTGAGAATATAAATGGTTTTAACAAGTGTGTTTTTCAAATCCTGGCTGTAATGGATATCTCGGTGGAATATCTTCTCCTACACGATTTGTTTGATAAAATTAAGTCTGGATTAGAATGTGAGTTATCTATCACTGTGCACTTACTGTCCCTCTTGATCAATGCAATCATTTTTATGCTTTCAAATATGAACAATTTCAAATCAAATCAGAACATGACCTCCTAACAAAATTCTTTCTAAAGACAAATATTTTAAAAGGTTGGATAAAGTCTCTTAAAAATGTTTAAATATTTTAAACATAATTTCATTGTCTAATCTGATCAAAACTAGACACACGAGGCTATAGTTTGGGCAGACAGCTTCTGTTTCTTCATGAACAGTTTAATTCAAAGAAGACTAGATCTTTGGGAGAGAACATTATAATCCACTATTCTTAAAGAGTAGTTTGGAAAAAAATTAGACATTTTGAGTTAGCTGTATCTGATCTAGGTCTCTGAAATTTTGAGAACCCCTCATATCTGCCCCTTAAGAGGAAAAATTTGTAAACCTCAGACTTCATCCATGTAGAGGTGAAATGACCTTTATAGGACAGATTTTTAGTGTGGGACTAGAATCTGAAAATTAGGGGTCGTTTTATTGCAGACCAAATTAACTCTAGTCTCAACACATTGCAGAGTTTCTTTTGGAAGGCTACAGGAGGAGACCATTCTTGTTCTTGGCTCCCGACAAATGTTTGGGTCTGTCCTCAGAGCTGAGTCACAGTGATGTAAAACGGTGATGTGGACCTGAAGGGTGACCCACAAACACTAGGGAAATGCTCTAGACAACAAGAAAATGCAAGACATGTTCACTGAGGAATCCCTTCTGCTCCAAACCTGTGATTTTAGTGTGGCAGAAAACCCGATGAATATTTGTAACGATCTTACTGCCTTTTTTTCTCTGATTGAAATATCTGAAAAATGGTGTTTCCATTTCCTTGCTTTCCTTTTTTGGGCAGCTTGAGGTTCCATTAAAGTGGGAAAATTTGGAAAATAAATCAGAATATACATTTGTAACCTGAGTAAACAAAATAATACTATCGATCAAGACATAAGGATAAGTCTAAACAAAATATGTAGCAAGTTGTCAAATGGCATATCTGCTTTGAGATATTGGTCTGTCATGTTATTGTAGTTTCTTCAATTTACATCAGACAGGAATATTCCTCCTCTGTATAGATCACTATTTTTCTAGATAAACTCTCACTTCATACTAACTTTAAAAACCAAGAGAGCATATGTATCTGAAAAGAGGAGAAAAAATACCTACTGAAGATTGGGATCATGTCTTTTGGCTACAGAATAAATAATATATTATTCAAGTATTCTGCATATCATTCAAGACAGTGGATATCTCATTATGCCTAACCTCCTACCAGATAAACTTGTAAAAAAGATTCTGTAAAGAAATGAGGATGCCATTTATTTATTACTTTTGTTCTCCCACCTATATCTGGCTAGCCACATACATACCAACCTAATGAAGCCACATACATACCAATTTAATGAGTTAAGGGGAAAAGAAAAAGTGAAGGATCACATCCCTGATCTAAGAAGTAATTGTAGAACTAGTGTAGATATAAACCAGTTAAAAGAAAAATCAAACCAAACCAAACCACCACACCTAACTTCACATATAGTTTAAAAGGTTTATAACAATATCTGAGTAGACTGAGGTTGACTGGTGATAATGCGATCTATCATACCTCATATGCTAGCAGTATAAACAGATTTTTTTAAATTTTTTTTTTTAGTATAGATGTTCTTAAACATTGGAATTAATTATTGTTTTGCTGAAGGTCTGGATATGCCCCAATATGCCCATCACAGAGCATGGGCTGACTTTATGACTAGTTAATCTGACATAAAAAAGAAGATCCAGTAGATGTGCCAACCACAAATGGAAAGGCAAAATCAGGAAAACCTCCTCAGAGGATGAGATATAACCAGAAGAGGACATAAAAAGTGACAAGATGTCATTCTCAGAGTACTTGAGTAGCATGAGGAAGATGAAGTCTGATAATAAATAAATAAAAAGGCTGAAGTTTTGACATCCTTTCACCACTTGTTTGTAAGTGTTTTAACTATAAATATATGTATGCTTTATTTCTATATATATTTACATACACACATAGATTGTATATACAAAAATATATAAAATAAGTATACAATTCATGTACACTCCTGTATAGACCTGGGAAATTATCCCAGTGATGGAAATATTGAGCAAATTGACAAATCAGCTCTGTTTCAAACCTCAATGCAGCATTTTGCAGGGCTGATCTTCATTAAGAGTGTGCAGTGGTTTGTTCTAAATCATTGTCAAGCATTCTCATTGCTTAATAAAACAAATAACCTTTAAGAAGATTAAATAAACTTTTCTTTATGTGTACAATGGTGTTGGTGAATACAGGAAGTGCTGGTGGTGAAAGTCCCACCAGCTAAAACCATCACAATACTGATGGTTTTAGTGGCCAAGCTCTGGGTGATGAAGCCTGGAGTAGAGTGGGCAACCCTCTGCCCGTGTCATCTCTCTCCTTCCTTCTCAGACTTCATCCCAGAATAAAAGGGGACAATCACATTTGCTCTCAGAACAGTTAAACATAAACTGAAGACCAGGATTTTTTTCTAGTTTCAGCACACAACTCCCCCACATGCTCAGCATACGTTATTGTTGAAGAATTTAGCAATTCCTTTGAATGACTACACCACCTCTCCCGTTGCCCGTTCACCTTTAAGTATTAATTATGCATTTGTGTAGAGAAGATGGAGAGAGACAATTGACAAGGGCTGGAGGGACAGGGCACAGGGAATGGCTTCCAAGTGCCAGAGGGCAGGGATGGATGGGATATTGGGAAGGAATTGTTCCCTGAGAGGGTGGGGAGCCCTGGCACAGAGTGCCCAGAGAAGCTGAGGCTGCCCCTGGATCCCTGGCAGTGTCCAAGGCCAGGTTGGACAGGATTTGGAACAACCTGGGATAGTGGGATACATGTCCTGGTCCATGACAGGGTGTTTGGAACTGGACAGATTTTAAAGTCCCTTCTAAACAATTCTCTCATGATTCTATGATACATCTATCCCATCATAATTATGCAATTTATGTCTATTTTCAAGCCAAGCATGTCAATTGTGTAATTTTTTGTCTAAAACCAATCCATGAATCCAGCTACCCTCTGTCTGATGTGAGTACAGTTTTTGCCAGCGAGATCAGCTAATAAGGGGGCTCAGACAATTTGCACATAAATGAGGTAATAGGTGATCAGCCTGCAGGGCAAAAAGTCTGACAAGATGCTGCTTAGAAGAGCTCTTTTTTTTTATTAATTTGGTGGCAAGATGTTGGAAACCAGGCCATTTAAGACGCATGCAGCAAGAGAGGAAATAGTCAATATATATTTTGATGATATCTTGGCTTTTGACTCAGTTGTAAATCTATATTCGTGTTTGAAAAAATAGTCACATAATTATGTGAATTTATTTTTCTATGACTGTAGAAATACACAGTTTTATAAATGATATAAAAGTGATTAGAAAACCATAATTATAATAACCATAAATTCTTTATATTCCACAGGAAAATATACATCATGTGATTGTGTAAAAATCAGCAATATTTTCATTAATTAGAAGGAACAATGTTCACTTTTAAATTAATATTTAGATCAATCTGAGATAGATTAAAATGTCCCTAGAGAATGAATCTGAGTTCAAAGTAGATTAAAAATAGACAAAATTCAATAGATATCCTACTGAAAAAAAATCTGATATTATAGTCAATGACCACCTGAGGATGACCTAATGAAGGCATAAAGTTGCAAAAAAGGAATTGTTGTATGGGGTACAGTGTAGCGTACAAGATTAGTGAAGTAATTATTCCTTTCGGCTTTGGCAAAGTCTTTTGGTGCTCCATGCCCTTTTAGATGCCAGACTTCAAGGGTTTAGCTGTGTAGGACTGGATATTTTTCCTGGAAGAGAACTTCATTACTTTCCGATCAGCAAAAATTTGAAGCCTTTCTCCAGTCACAGAGGATTTTCCCTATGTTCTCAAAGTCATGCCACTGAGCAGATTAATTTGGAATGTCCAGTCATGTTCACAGACATTTATTGGTGGTTCTGGATTGGCAACACCAAACCCGCACAGTCAGGTGATGTTGGAAAATACATTAATGTGTATTTGCTAATGATGAGTAACAGATGCTCTGTTTTGCCTCATGAACAACAGGTTGTTTGTGAATATAAATATAAAATACTTTTGAGATTGACAGCAGCATGTTTTAAACTCTAAATTTAAGAATTGGGCTTTTCTGTTGTTGGTTTTTTGGCCTTGCTTTCTATCTTTTTTCCATGTCCTGGTGTGCATCTACTGAAGTTTGAAGCCCGGATGAATAATTGCTTTAATTACTGCATGGCTGAGTGCTTACTACAGACACTCTTATAGCGCTTACAAAGCCTTGCAACGCCTTCCTTCAGCTGGCCAACTCATTAATTCAGTCCAATTTCATTAAAGCTTCTACAGCTTCACACGAGAATTATCAAGACAGAACGACTCTGTCTGCCCATAAAGTTTCTTTCAGCTACAATGTACAAGGACTTGAATTAGGTAAGAAGTCTGAACTCTTATGTAGAGTTGAATACAGTCAAATGATCTCACCTCTAAGTGCAGGGAGGGATAATGATTGCATGAGAAGGGAAGGAGAAGAAACAAATAACGGGGCACTGGTGGTGGAGAACAAATTGTCCTTGTCTAGCACAAGTTCATGTAACTGACATGTTTAGAGGTTTGAGTGTAAAGGAGAAGATATTCTGACCTTAATAGTCATACAGCTTTTTGTAAATTGCTGATTTTTTTAATATTAGAAGCATGTAACACATACTCAGAAAAACATCTTTTTATTCACTGTAGTGTTACTCACAACGGATTTTATGTAAAATTAGCCTCTAACAAAAGTGGGAAGTATCATTTTCTCTTAGAAAGATAATTCATGGGGAAAACCCATACTTAAAACCCATACTTAAAAGTGCTTTCCACAATCCCAGCTTGCTCCAAGCCCCATCCAACCTGGCCTTGGACACTTCCAGCATGGATGGGGCAGCCACAGCTTCTCTGGGCAACCTGTGCCAGGGCCTCCCCATCCTCCCAAGGAAGAATTCATTCCCATTATCCCATCTAAACCTTCCATCTGGCAGTGGGAAGCCATTCCCCCTTGTTCTGCATCACTAGATGTCCCCTGTGCTGTTGTGGGGATGTGTGTAGGTGTGACCATCATACTTTGGGGCCCTATAAAGCTTTTATTCTGTGTTTCCATGGCTTTTGTGAAGCCAGAATTATCACTAGTTTTGAAAACCTTTTTTCTGGCAAGTTTCTAAATTTAAAGTCTTTGAATCATATGAATTTTCCCTCTTTTGCGTTCACAGTTTTGTAGGATGAGTCACTGTTTTAACTTCTTCAGGGAAATCCATAATGAATCCAAAATCCTAAATGGATGACAGCGTTATATGCTCCTTCAGTGTAGGTATAACTGATTGCCCAGGTGTAAGTGAGCTGCTGCCTCTGACTCAGTTCCAAACTCAATCAATTTCTTCATTTATTTGGCAGCTTTTCTAGGACCATTTTTACTCAAATATTTTATAACTTACTTTCTGTCAGCCTTACAGGTATTAGAGCTCAATAAATGGAAAGAATAATCAGTATGTGTTCAAAGACAACTGAATTAATTTAGGCAACATTTGCTGTACACAAAACAGTCAAGCAATGAAATTTATCAGTTAGAATGTGCAATTAATTTTTGGAAATGATTGGTTATATAAATCATTTAGTGAATCATGAATGTGTACAAAAATCTAACATGTCGCTGCCTAGGCTGAGTCCTTGCTTCTGTGTAGCTTAGTCTGGTCTTCTGTAAATAATTTTTAATATTCTGACTTAAGTTGCTGAGTGAATAGTTCAGTAAGGTTTATTTTATCTTAAAAGGCAGTTATAAGCATCCTCGATTAAAATTTCTAATTGGATGCATTGGCTATAAAATAATTACCCCCTGAAATTCTCTTATCACATGCTTAGGGTTTGAAGGTCCATTTTTTTCATTTGCCATTTCACTTGACTCATTTCATACAGGAAAAAAATGAACCATGGTTCAGTGTGCTGTGGTGTTGCTAGATCTGAGACACATAAGTGCACATTTTCAGAGGCAGGAATAGTTTAGTGGCTGACTGCCTTTGTGATTTTCTTCCCCTTTTTCCATCTCATAACCTGTGGTTACTTATTACATTCTGTCAGTCTGGGTAGGAGGGCATTTATCTGAGTCCATTATTTACTACTTTTTTTCAGCAGACCTGAGATGCAGAGGTGTCCTGCTGCTACTCAGGGTGTGAGGGAAGCATTTCCCCACTCCCCTCAGCTCTGCTCTGCAGTTCCTCCATGTGATGGAAAGAAGTGATGTGACTCTCTCTCTGTCTCAAACTGAACCATACTCACAATCTCGAAAAATAATGAGGATTTTCAACATGCACTGCTTTAAACTGAGCCTGTGGGGGGTTTTGTTTGTTTATTTGTTTGTTTGTTTGTGGTTGTTGTTGTTGTTGTTGTTGTTGTCACCATCAAAGAAAATGAATTTACATTTTTACAGGACATGGAGAATATCAGGTATGCTTCTTAATCACAGAATTCCTGGTAGAACAAGAAGGATCAGCAGGAACCTCACCAACAGTTTCCAGTTATTTCCTTTTGCCAACATGACAGTAAAATAAAGCTGTGACCTGAGGGCAAAGGAAAAAATTGAAAATCAAAGAACTGGGAGTTAAAGATTGTACTCCATTTGAATAAGAATTGGGGATCAAGTGGAAACTTTTTTATTGTTTTTGGTAGGGAACTTGTCTATTTGTATTGATGCTGTCCCCATTACCTGTTTACTTATACTGCATTGTCTCTCTATACTTCAGATCTATTCAGATGAAACCACTAAAAGCCTTTAATAGAATTGTCTTCTTACCTGTGACACAAACTAAAAAAACAAAGCAGGAAAATAGGAATTTTTCATCCTAAGAACTTTATGTAGGAGTGTAGAGTGTACAAAATTACAATGCAACATAAATATAGATAATATCTTACACATTGGAATAACTTTTGAATAAGTATATTGTAAAGTTAATGCTAGTAAACCAGCAAAATTTTAAAAAGCATTGCAGATAAAAAAACCCCAAAACTGAAGCAAAGCTTTGTCTTGCTATCACTAAAACAATTAGAATATAAAAGATGTTCTAAATATGCATCCAATCTGCTTCTAAAAATACCTAAGATGGTGAGTGTTAAAAGTATTTAAAATATAATTTATGCTTCTAAACATGTTTCTAAATCCCAACCAAGATTAATACTGAGAGAGTAAATATTCATTTTGTAGACAGATGGGACCAAAGGAGGCAATTAATAGGTCTTCCTGCTATGTGGACTTTATTCTAGTACTATCTGTTAATGCTGCCAGAAAATTCCCTTATTAATCATAGAATTCTTTACTCTTTAATATAGACACTGTCCAGTGGGGGCTTGTGACAGCCTAATGAAAAATTCTTCTTTACATATTTAGGTGAAAAATCTGATGTCTTTTTTTCCCTCCTCATACTGCTTCTTTTTATGGTGTCTTTCTGTAAGATGCAATGCAATAAATTATACTTGTCCTATATAACCATCAATCCAATCATTTGCTTTCTCTGTGCTCCTCACTGTAATCCATAATTCATATGAGGCTCTCTGACATCAGAGAGATCACATTTTGAAGCAATTCAGAAATACCCTTCACTTCATCACTCTTAATTTGAGGACAACTTTTGGTTGTCCAGATTTTTGGGACAGCAGGGGTCTAATTGGCGCCAAAATGAACCACGGCTCTCAGAATGTTCTCCTATGAGAGAAGTCAGTGTGAGCACTTGAAAGTTATCCCGAGTGATTGATAGCACCATATTGTAGTTAATAACAGCTTTTTCTTCTAGGTGACACATTAGCTTAATTTTCACAAATAACTTCTTCACTCTATACTATACTCCCAAGACATCATAGCTGTATTTCATATCACCACCTAAGTGGCCAGTAAAAGACAGAGGCTTTTACAACTTCTTTGTTCTTTTTTTTTTTTTTTTTTTTTTTTTTTCNTTTTTTTTTTTTTTCAGAAAGGAAGCAAGTGTATTTCCACAGAGTTATTTAACTTGATTTTTTCCCTGGTACTTGTGAAAAATGATGTACCAAATCTGTTCCTTCTGCAGCTTGAAAATTTCAGCATTTGTTCTTCCTTTTTTGTCAATTTCCACGACACTTAGGCATAGCAACTTTTCTGTCCTTGGTGATGTTGGACAGTGTAAGACAGTGATAAAAATACAATAGATTTGTCCTTTTCTAGAAGCAGATATTCATCCTACTACATTAAAGTGATCATACTCTTCACAGAGCTTTAATTCCACAGCAGTGCTCTGACGTCAGCAGCCCCATTACCTCATGGGGCTACAAGTGATGTATTCAGGAGGAGCAGTAACCTGTGTCTGGTTTTCCAAGGCATTCTCATCCCAAGAAATGGAGATTTCACAGAGATTAAATGGCTGAAGTCATGTCTCATCAGATCACAACTTTCATTTGACTTTCACTTTAAATCGCCTCTGCTTTGCAGAAAAATATTCAAGATATTTTCATTTCTTTTCATCAGACTTTAGGAAAAAAACCCCAAACAACAGAAAAAAGCAAAAAACCCAACAAACAAACAAACAAACAAGCAAATAAATGCCCCAAACTCCCATACAAACAAAAGTATTCATTTTCAGAAATAAATAAAGTGACAATTTAGATTCAGACCTTCTATGCTCTTTATGTGTTTGAACCTGTTATTACCTGGGTCCATTATACTTAAAATGAGGCAACTACACCGAGCATAATCTACAGAAATATTGAGTATGTGGTTGCCCTGGCAACAGACAGAAATTTCAGGAAAAACTTCCTCTCCATGCTTATATTTTTCTAATGCTCACCAAAATTATATGTTTTAAGGTTTAACTAAAAGACATACTGTAAATCAGGTAAAGCAAAATTTTTAGGAACATTGCCTGTCTTGCCATCAATTCAAATAAAAGAGAGTTTTAGACAATAAGATATCTGACAAAACTGATGAATCAGTGTCAGGAATGCAAATGAAATTAGTCTTGTGCCTTTCTTCAGTTTGGGGAA
>WAAE01011882.1:0-29310 GCA_013400495.1 Nicator chloris | reverse complement strand
TTGTTTTCAAGAGTGGGTCTGACTGAGGCAGTGCAAGATCATTTAGGTGGATAGTTACATGAAAGAAAAGCGTTAAATCCAGAGAGCTGGTTTTCTTATACTTGGTTATAAAAGAGAACAGGGCAAACAGCAGGGGAAACTAAATATAACCCACTACTGCTGTTCCATGTGGACTGCTGGTGAGCTGCAAAGTCTTGGAGGGAGACTCGGCAAGATTAGAGCTGGATCCTCATGGAGGAAGGTGTGACAGAGCTGGAGAGCAAGAGAAGGAAACTGAAATAAGGCATTGAAGAGAATTTGGGTGTCACTCCTTGTATGCTACTGATGTCTCTGCATTTTCACTCTGTAGTGATACACAACATGTTCATGGCTATGTTTACATACCTTACCTCAATGTTTTAATATCCACAGTTTATCGAGACACATAATCTGGTCTTCAGTGGTATTCTATTATGTAAACAGTCCTTGTTTAAAAAGGTGAAAATGGAGCTAGGGTTTTTTCTCTGTTAATTTATGATTGTAATTTATGCTTTCATTTTATCCCAACTATTTTTAATAATGTAAAAAATTTATAAAACAGTGACTGCATTATTTTATCTAAGCAAAATCAGCCTCTCCATGCAGACCATTTTATACGACTTCAGTTCCTCATTGTATTTACACCATTAGGCCCTGACTTTTAACTTTAAATGTGAATATTCCCCATGAAGTTAAATGCACATTTTAAGTTGCATAGCTTTAAGCATACCCCTTTTCACTTTTGTACAAGGCAAGCATTCTAGCCCTAAATTAGGGGGGCAGACATACCAGGCAATGTTCTCTATGATTTATCCAGTTAACTTGAATAAATAAAATTTGTACCAGAGAACATGTTGCTGCATGTTTGAACAGTTTCCAGCTCTGTCTGTCCACCTTCAGAGTTACATATTGCTTGGATCCCTGGAAAAGGAGGGCCCTTGTTATTTTGCTGAGCTTCCCCACCCACTGAATTACTACCTTGAAAGATCATGGTGTTTAGTGTATCTTTCTATATGGAGAGGTATAGCAGCTTTATTTCAATAGTGTTGTTTTTACAGTGTTTATGTTTTCTTCTCTTACAGAGCTTTTGCGAAACATCAGAACACAAGTGCTTATAAAATTAATTAAGCCTTACACAAGAATACATATTCCTTTTATTTCTAAGGTATGTGTCAGTAGAACCTTGCATTTGCTTAAGTAAATGATTAACTGTGAATAAAAGCTTTTAAATAAATACAGTGCTTCCAGAAATAGAACATCTAAAATACACTCTAAACCATAAAGTACTAATGATGCAATGCTGGCAGCTTTGCAGGGCAAAAATGTAAATTTCAAGTGTCATCCAACTGCTTTTTATACTATGTACTATGATACACTTCTAAAATACTCAACTATCATATTCTACTTGGTGTAGAAAATGACATTTCTTATGAAAAGTATAAAAAGTGCAATTTGTAAAATAAAAAACGTAATTGTGAACATAAATTTTATGAATGGAAAAGATTTTAATCCCTTTTGTTCATAAGCTGTCTTCACATGTTTGTGTTGTACGAGTTACAGAACTGTGGTAGTCGAACAAACCATAGAATCACTGATTTCACTGCCTAATCTGCAAAAAATTAAATAAAAACCCAGTGATAATATATAACTATTTCCATCTCATGTGGGTCGGTGATTTTGCCTGCAAAAATTCACAGCATTACAAAATACATCATGAAATGTTAGGGATGCCTATTTTTGTGCTTAAATTCTCTTTAGAACTCTGTATGCTTTTTTTTTTTAAGCTAGACTTAACAATTGTAGAACTTGCTTGAGCCAGAAGATGCAATTACGTCTCTAAATGGTTTTGAGTGCAGATCCATTCTTTTCTGATAATTATTGTTTTATTTTATTTCTTGGGTTTTTGTGGTTGTGGTTTATTTTGTTGTTGTTTGGTTTGGGATATTTTTTATCTGTTTGTTTTTTCAGTAAGTCAGTAAAGTAATGTGTTTCTGGAACTTCTAAAATTTTTCTTTCACCTCTTCAGCTTTTTCTGAGAGGTTACTGGTCTCCACATTCTTGGCCATGTGTCCTTTGGGTAGAGGTCTTTTGTTTAATAGATCATTATTGAACTGGTACTTACAAACAGTAAATTAAAAAAAAAAAAAAAAGGAAACAGGTTAAACCAAATTCTGTATAGGAAAATAAAGATTGGAGAGTTTTAATGTTGCAGAACATAGTAGCAGCATAATGAGTTTTCTTTTTGTTTCAGGAGTTAAACATAGATGTAGCTGATGTGGAAAGCTTGCTTGTGCAGTGCATATTGGATAAGTACGTACCCGATTCTTGATTATTGATCTCTGATTACTTTAAAATAAATTATAGAAGAAACAACAAAACTGTATTTTGGGGCATTGTGATAATACTGGTTGATTGTAGAACTGAAAGGTAATGGTGCTGACTTTGGATTTGCTTGGTTTCTGAGCAGTAAAGTATGTTTAAAAGATGGGAGCCAGGAAAATTATACAGGGAGATTGAGTGGCATCTTTTTTACTTTAATTCTTAATTACATAATAAATTCCCTGAATTACTATGAAATTATGAAAGTTGTTATTCTTAGTAATTGTGGCTTACACACATATATTTTTAGTGCATTTTCGAGTTAACAGATTGGTAGTCTGCTCTCTTAACTAAGGAAATTTAACTACAATTTGTAAAACCTAATTTTCTGAAGGGTAACTTAAACTTTTAACTTTTAGTTAAAACGACTGCAAAAATATAATCCATACGTGGGCTTGTATTGTTTGACTTCTCTTCATGTAAATCTCCATTTTTCATGGTTCTTTGACTTTCTAGAACTGTTTATTTCATATTGCTTCAGACATTTTGTGGGGTCAAAGCCAAGCAGATGAAATATGCATTGCCCAATGAATTAGTTCATTTGATTTCCAGTCATGATGACAGCTTAATAGGCAGTACTACCTGGGACAATAATTATAAAAGTGCTGAATTCTGAAATGGACTTTGTGCCTCTCTTGTATAAGACCTCTTATTTTACCTTTGATTTATTGTTAGCTCCTATTTCTATGTCCATTAGCAATTTATAGTTCTTATTTATTTCCTTCTAGCACTATACATGGCCGAATCGATCAAGTCAACCAGCTCCTAGAACTGGATCATCAGAAGAGAGGTGGTGCACGTTATACTGCGTTAGATAAATGGACCAACCAACTAAATTCTCTCAACCAGGCTGTAGTCAGCAAGCTGGCCTAACAGAAACCAAGCTTCTACAAACTTACTTAAGGCAACAGTGCAGTGATGTAAACCTTAAAAGAACTGGGAATGGCAAAACTACTGTCGGTTGGTGTGCCCTGAAATTATTGGAGTTATGGCAGAAGTGCTTTTTTGATCAGCTGGTTTGTGTTTTGCTGCTGCATTTATCCCAAGAAAAAAACAGCTTTAATCTCCAGAAGAAAACCAAAATGCCACGGGATTTATGCTGTAATGACATCTTGCCCTAAACATACAACATCCTAGTAATTTGTCATGGGGCAATTAATGACCAGAGAGAAGATTTTTGTCATGATTTTAAATACACTGACACGTTACTGTTGGTTAAATTTAAACATGTTTTACCTGCAGAAATTCTCTCACAGAAATAACCTGCAATAACTTGAAATGCATACCCTTTTGAACACTTCCTTTTCTCATGTATAAATTGAAATGTTTGCTGCATTTTGCAAAATGTCAGTTCTCCAAAAATGTGTCCATATATTTCTGTACCTGCAGTGTAGTAAAGGTTTAGAAGAAACCCCGTAATTATAGTGGCATACTGTCACTTAGGTTTCAAGCAGCAAAATAAACAGTGCAGTTCAGAAATTGTACAGTTTGTTTCTTGATGTGCTTTCATTATACTGGAATTTTACTTGTGTTATTTTTAAAAGAAAATAGGTATTACTTGATCTCATTACATTTGTGAAGGACAGATGGAGATTCTAAGTCTGAACCCCTTGGTATGTGTGCTGTTGACTTTTCTTTTTTTTCCCCTTGAAATAGTGAAACATAAATACTTAAGAGCTGACATTTAGCAGTCTTGCCAACTAACTTTTAGCTTCAAGATGCCAAACTATTACCAGTCCTGTCTAGTTATGTTGGTGGGTATTTGGCATCTCTCAGGGATATGCTTGGTTTTTATTTTGCTACTTGAGGAATAGAGATTTTCCACGCAGCCCCGTGGGAATAGAGATGCAGACCCTGTGGTCTTTTTGAGCCAATTCAGTGTATACAAAATGACACTGTGTGTATGGAGTGGGGACCTTTTACAGTGACCTTGCTGGTAGTGGAATCTGTTCTGTCCCAAATGTTTGAATGTATTGCAATCCCTTCAAAGCTGCTGTTCCCTACCACAGGATAGCCACATGCCTTTTGTGTCCTAAGATTTTGGGATCATCAGATCATTTTAAAGTAAATACTATGTTGACCACAGAAAATTTTATTCCTGTAGCAGATTGGAGCTGTCAGAAAAATTCTGTTGCTGGTCTCAGAAATGTAGTAAAAAGGGTCAAATTTTCCATAAATGCAAGTACTCCAGTTTAAAGCTGAGAGTAGTGTGTGATGGTACACAAGGAGTGCCACACACATTGTAATAATAGAAGGGAAAATTTGTATGTAATTAGCAACACCTCAAAAATAATGAAAAAGCCTAATAAATTACAAATATCCATCACATACATGCAAGGCAGGGTGGTAAAGTCAATGTTCTAGGGCAGGATTTAAATTGGTAACAGGGTATAATTAAATAGGATAAAATTAACTTCAATCTGAGGAATAGTTATGTCCCTTAGAAAATTATTTTGTTCTGCAGTTGTCAAAGCAAGTGGGTTTTTTTCCTAGTGTTTACACCATAAAACTTAATGTGTACCATGAGTAACATGATGTTGAATCTTGGGTGAAAATTTCTTCTTCACTCATGTATTTTTTATCAATAGGTGTTTTTAATTTATCCACTTACTTAAAACAATAGTAAAATTTAAAATTTTAAGCAAACCTCTTTCCTTTGTAAAATCTGTATATAACATTTGACTAAAGCACCTTGTATTTTGTTTCCTTACAATGCTGTGATGTGTAATGTAGTTTTTACTTTGAAAATGCCAGTAATACCTGGTGATGCGAAGTTGAACTTAAGAACCATGCACAGTCATTGGGACCCTTACCTGCAGATCCAGAGACTTTATTTTGGATAGCAAATCATGCACTGTTCTTCCTCCCATGGGGACAAGGGATTGTCACAGCTATTTCAAGGTTCGAATTCCCATGGAGACAGAGGACAAGTGACAGCTCTTTATTTGAGTAGATTTCCTTTCTCTGCCATTTCCCACCACCCTTGCTGTGGGAAGGAACAACTCCTCTCTTCTAAAGGAGGGGGAAAAAGAGAACTGTCCATAAACTTACAATCACTGAAAATAAAAGTCTTCCTGACTTTGTCTGTTGTACCTGATGTAACCTTTTCCATCCCAGCTATGTGTGCTGGGGAGGCATTTGGGCATTTTTGTTTTTCAAGAAGGAAATGGGAATACTGCAGTAAATCTTGTCACATCCATCTAGTTCCCTTGTTTTATCTTTTTGTTCTGAAGGACTAATTGTTGTAGGACTAGTCCAACTATTGAAGGACTGGCAGTCTGAATAGTGAGGGCTAGCAATGTTTTTAGGCAGAAAAAGGGTCAGTCTACCTCTAAGAAATAGTTGTGTGTTTTGGCATACTTCAGCTCTTACTCATGTGTACAGTGCCTTAGTATCTGTGCTCTAGGCACATAAGGAAGATTTATATAATCCCTAAGGGATTCTACCCCTTTTCTGAGTTCTCAGAATTCTTAACCTGGAAGATGAAGATTTTCCCTGGGGAAATCCTGAGGAGCTCTGTTGTCACACAACAGCAGCTGATACCACCAGTAGTTGCTATAGCCCACCTATAGTCCCTGGCAGATCTGGTTCTGATGTCATTTCTGTCCCCTCAGGAAAAGTGAACAAGCACTTGAAGGAAAAGGGCAAGCAATTTTTTTTTTCAAGAAACACCATTGCACTGCAGGTTGTTTGAGATGTGGTAAGCAGCCTCCCTGCATTCTCAGTCTGGGGTCCAATCATTAAATTCCTGCCATTGTTGTTAATTGTCAGACCCACACTAGTCACAACATCTTGGGTGTTTTTATACACCTCTTGTTGCTGCTGGTACAAGAAAAACTGGCATTTTAGCTAGTTACCATAACACTGTTTGCAAAAGAACATTTTAATGGCTGTTGTAATCTTATGTAAGATTACAACAGTGATAAAGCTGTGTATATATAAACCCTTCTTTTGGGTTGCTGGCAGCTTATGTATTAAAACTGAACAACAGGCAAATCTGGGAGGATGTGGGTGCTATGTCTGCATTTTAGATTTTTACTATTATTTTTAATCAAACATACTTTGAAGGAATGTATTCTTTTTGCATCTCAAAGTCCTATTCTAACAGATTGGATCTGAAACCAATTTCATTTCATTTTCCTTTTAAATAGGCCTGAAAATACATTGAACAACAACGCCCAGAAAAATGGCAAGGCAGCTGAAATGCACCCAGCAGAATAATATAATGAAGTTATTTGAATTTTAGTCTGTAAATAAACTCTAGTTTCATAATTACTCAGGAGTTGTCAGCTGTAAAACATTGTCTGTAACTGAAGATTTTATTTTCATATTTTTTTCTTTGAGAGATAGTGAATTAATTTGAGTAGGAACTGTGTATGTGTGGAGTAGAGTAGAATGACATCACTTGGGACAGTACCCCTTGCTTTCTTAAAAATACAGCCTAAATGCAGAACTAAATTTCCATATATAGTAATATGGATTTGAAATATAAAAGTAGCTGTTACTTTATTATTTTCAAAGTGCTAAAAATTATTTTAGAACGAGGTTAGTGAACTAGGTAAACTACATTACAAGCTAGTCAACTATTTAAGTGTTAATTAAGATATTAAGAAAGGATTATCACCATCTTAAATGCCTCTCTGTGGTAAGGTAGATTGCAAACTATCTGTGATAGAATAATTGCATATGTAGTGCTAAATTTTAGATGTAATGCACGTAAGCATTACAGCAAGAGTAAAGGCTAATCCCTTCCTGGTGGTTTTAGGAAGAGCTGCATGGCAGTTCAGTCCTGGCTGGCTCTGCTGCCTCTCTCTGCAGCTGCTCCTGGTGGGAGTGCTGGGCTCACTCTGGCTGCAGCCAGGTAGTAATAGCTGTTGGAATCGTTGGATTCTCAGGTTCCTGGAGCAGTTCCCAGCTCACCTTCCCACTTTGGTTCCAGTTCTGTTCCCTGCTGTGCCTGCCCGTGCCTGCCTGTGCAGGACACCACATGTCGCATCGCCAGATATGGTTTGATTTGCCAAGATACACTTTGCTCTCTGTACTTGTCTTTTTCAGTAATTATGCTGAACATTTCAGTCCCAGGCCAGTAAAACTGTCGTTTTGGAGTCTGCTTCGTTCCTGCTGCCTTTTCCACTTGCTCACCAGGGCACCCTCCAGCCCCACTAGTGCTGCTGCAGTCCCTGTTCAGGTGGTGCCTCTGCCATGGAGCTCAGTCTGAGCCTGCCTGGACCCCAGGCAGAGGGTGTTTCTGAGCAACCCTTGTTTCATGCTTCCATGCCAGTGCCATTAAGCCTATACATATGTTCAGGCTTTCCATATAAGAAGCTGCCTTGACTTCAGTGAGATGTGTGTAATCACATCCTTGTGTGTCATAGGACTTTGTACCCACTAGATGTAACAGAACCCATGTAAGTAAGGGTGTGAGTAGCCACATGTGCTGTCAGATTTGCTTGTAATCCTGTGATTTGGAGTCTGAATACAGTCATTACCAAGTGATTTTCCATATTGATGAGATATTTTGGTTTAGACTCTCATTTTTTATTATTGTGTTGACCTAGATTTTTTTCTTCATTTGATCTGTGTCCTCCATTGTGTTCAGGAAGGATATGTCCACTACCCAATAGATGCAGCAATAAAGCGAAAAACTTAGTAGCAAAAATTGCAGTCAGCACCTGCTGAGTTCAACCATCATTTTTGCTTATGGACTATTCACTTGCTCCATGTTGCAGCAAAGAAGTAGCAATAACTGTTTACAAACTGCCAGGGACCCTTACAATTGAATATTCAAAGTCAGCTACCAAGGGTGTTTAAATTCAACCATGTGCAGCTACCAAGTGTTTTAAAATTCAACAGGGTTTTTACATTGTCGAGTTCTCTTACACAAGACTCGATCAAGATGATGATGTAACCAGATACCCTGGCACATTTGTGATAGCTGTGGATAGAGGACCTAACATAACTGGTTCTGAGTGCTTTGGTTTGTTTTTCTTTTTGGTGATAACACAGTTAAATTTTACAAGATACTTGAGGGTTTTTTCACCTGAGTGGCCACTCAGGTCCCCCAACATGAGTTTCTGTATTATGTATATTGTATAGATTTATGTAGATCTGATGTCTGTTTAATCACTGCCCAATTTAGATCTTAGACATTCCTGTTATTTGAGTGTGCATAACAGCCCTTTCAAGTGTGACCTTTTTGTTGGTATGTATCTTGGGAACAAAAGAAGAATTTCATAACAGACAGCCTTGCCATAATGAGTCATTATTTTTTAAAAATACAGCAACTATCTTAAGCAAATGTCATAATATATATTCCATGGTCAGCATCAATTTGAACAAATTAAGCTGCATTCCATACTGAAACACTGGTGTGCTAATACAAGAAGACAATTGTTCTAGCTGTTTCAGTGGGATTTTTTCACTGTTTTCTGTCCAGTCAGGCAAGTTCTCCCACATTACTTGGACATGAAAAGTGATTAAGTTTGAAATAAATCAACCTAATTTCACACAAATAAGCAAAACACATTCAACTACCGGGAATAAAATGCATTTTTCTCAGTAGAGATTTGTTGTTTAAGTGAGATGAAGTTTAGGTAGCTTATGTTTCATAATTATTTATCTGTAGATTTCCATCTCATATTTAAGTTCATCAATTACTGATGAAATGCTGTTCCATTGCATCAGCTGAAAGCTCTGTGTACAACCAGTTTAATAGCCAGTTTTACTTTCGTGACTTCTTGTGTTGAAATAACTAATCTCATTGTGTAAAAGCCCCTGGCAACATAACCTCATAACCTCAAATTAGTCTGTCTTACCACCTTGAAATGGCTTCCCAGTCTTATAAACATTTACGTGAGTTCTGCTGACCATTTAATCTTGTCAAGCAAAGCGCTGGGATACAGAAGTGTATATAAAGCATACAACTGCTGCTGCTTCTCCAGTTCAGATGAGGTTTCTGTATCAGGACACTGCAGCTGGTAGTTGAACACTGTCCTCACTGAAGTTAGTAGAAACCTGAAAGTTCAATTTAATTGGGATTACAACGTGGCCCACTCCCTTTCCCATATGCTCAGTGGGACCTAAGATTTTGTGTACTGTGACCTCATGAAAAATCACAGAACATTCGTAATGTTGCAGACCTCTAGGCAAAAGTTACACTTAGATGGTGATCCTGCTGATGTAGATGGAATAGCACAGAAGGCAGCGACAGTCTGCACAATTCTCTGTTCATGTCATCTGTTTGCAAGATGACATCTTGTGCAAGATAGCCCTCTTCCTAATCCCATATGTTACATATGAAGTTTTAATGGCCAAGAGCAACTCCTAAGAAAGTACAAGGGATTATGTGGGTTTATCCAAGAAATAAAATTTTTATAACATAGGAAAAATTGTTACATGGTATAATGAACATAAATGTGGAAAGATTAAATAATTATAAAGGTTCGATTAGGAAGCTATAGTAGGGTTGCTCTGTCAAGACATTCTTGATAGCTTTTACTGCTGTCAAATTCAGATAGTGGTTTTCTTACTTGTTGCTTTAAAAAGCAAACCATTTATTCCTCAAAAGAACATCTATCAAGCAGGAACCTGACTCGTAATAATATGTAACACATGTATAATGTATTTCACCTGGAAGCGCTCAAGAGTCTGCTCTGGGATATCTTTTGTGTATTTCTTTCACAAAGGTACTTAGTCTAGTTCTGCTCTTTTTTTCCGCCTTGCCATGAATCAACCAAGTTGTAAATAAATCATGCCTCATTTCCATTAAACCCAAGGCAGCAGGCCTATTAGCGTAATGAAATGCGGGGACGTCCCCTGCAGAACACACATACGGGACCATGTGTTGTTACGCAGCACCGGCTCCTACATGCGTTTCCCATTCTCCAGGCTCGGGGTGAACACGGTCTCACGGATTTCGCTGGCGTTACTCATAATTAATCACATGTTAAAAGCGGGGTAGAAAAATAAAGTAACGTCACACAAGCTGTGCCAAACCTCGCGTCTCAGAATCTCCCCGCTTTGCTGCCGCCCCAGTCACCGCACACACGGGACCCGCTCCACAGCCCAGCCCTACACTCCAGACGCTGGTGCGACATTTTTAGAATTGTGCCTCTAAATAAATCACGGCGGGTTTTGGTTTTTTTTTTTTCCCTCGGTGTTCCAGATAATTTCAAGGACACCGTGGGCCTGAGCCTCCCCCGGCACCGCCCGCGAGCAGACGGGCCCGCAGCACACCTGCCGCCCTCACTCGCCGCAGGCGGAACGGGCCCAGGCGGGGGGAACAACGCTCTCCGCGCTTATTCCCGCGGGTTTCCGCAACCTTTGTGTCACGGCCTCGCTTGTTTTCGGGTGGCCGGAACGCGGGAGGGGAACGCCCGCCGTGGGGGGGGGGAGCGAAGGCGTTCCCGGCGTGAGCCCGCCCGGCTTCCGTCCCAGCTGGTCCCTCCCCGCCGCCCGTCCCGCCCCGGCCGTGGCGTAGCCGGTCCAGGTTCCCGTGATAATCGCGAGCGGGGCCGGCGCCGCTCCGGGCGTGTGCGGAGCGCGGCGGGGGAAGCAGCGCCATGGGGGAGGCGGCCCGGGCCCTCTGCTGCTCTCATTAGAGCCGCCGCCCGGCGCAGCTGGAGCCATGGACAAAGCGGACAAGGTGCGAAGGGACCGCGAGCAGCCGCGGCGGGAGGGGCGGCGGCGCGGCGGTGAGGGCGGGGAGCGGAGTGGAGCGGGCCCGGCCGTGTCAGCCCCGGCAGGGCCGTCGGCAGCGGCCGAGCGGCGGACAGGGCACGGCAGGGTGGGGCGCGGCTCGCGGCCTGCGGGGCGGGGGGCACCGGGACCGGCCGTGAGGGGCACCGGGACCGGCCGTGAGGAGCCGCCGCCCCGCCCCGGCGGAGAGTGGCCCTCGGGAGGTGCAGACAGGGCGTTCTCCGGGCTGGAAGCGGGAGCTCGATGTGAGTTCGCCGGCGCAGTCCCCTCCCCGGGCGGGAGGCATCAGGCCGCGCCCGGCCCGGCTGTCCGAGGGAGCTGGGAACCCGGGAGCGGCTCCCCTGGGAATTCAAAACTCGGTTCTGTTCTTCTCCCACCCTGTTCCTTTAGGCTTTGTTTGAAGCTTAGGGAGATACTGCAGTTAGTGATATTTAGTTTAAGCCTGCCTGGTCATTAGTAGAGACTTGTTTTCTTGAGAAATAGGGTTTTTTTGAGAACTTAGCAACACAACTGAGGTGTCACTCTTGTCGAAATCCTGTCATGTCGCGGTCGGGTTGAAGTTCTTAGTGACAGGACACAGCTGATGGTCTCCTCATAGCTGAGTGGGTGTAGCTCACTAATTATACAGGTCGCTGTATTTTTTTCCTTCCGTATTAAACTTGGCTTTGCGAGGTAATCACTTTGCATTATTCTTAAGAGCTTTTAAAGTGTAGGTATGAAGAAACAGAAGCAGGGTCTTAAGATTTTGTATGATTTGCTACATATGTGCAATGAAACATTTGATCATCAGGAGGTAGTTCTAAAAGATGTACCTGAAATGAATGATGTCATGTTAGAACCCGATATTACTTCTAAGCTTCTTTTTCAGAAGAATGTGTTGAAAATCGGTGATTTGCAGCTCTTTGTTTCATAGTTTTCAGCTTCGCCGTCTCCAGGGGTTCTAGTGGTAGGGTTAAGGAATAAAATAACACAGGTTCCTGTAGCAAGGTAGATAATGACTAATAATGCACTCACTAAAGATACACTGCTTTTCATTCTGTACGTATATTTAAGGAAGTTTGTTAACAGTGTGTCTTATTACAGTATGGCTCCCACTGTGGCTTTCTTCCTGGGCTTTCTGGTGTGATAATGATTTTAATTTTTTTAAATGCTTTTTACTTGCCTTCATGTAGAAAACCTGATCTTATTCTGTAAAATTTACAGAATAAGTCCGATTTGTAGTACTTTTTGCTTTAAAATCTTGGCTTGTCTTTTGGTGAGGTTTTTTTTCCTCTTTGTTTCATCTGTAATTAGTACTGCAGTACACTTGTGAAATACTTATTCCTTGTTGCTTGAGCTCTTCAGTACTGGAGGTTCACACACATGTCCTTATCAAACTATTCTCTTTTTGTCTGTCAAAATAGTTCATGAAAACAGAGAGTTATGTTATTTACAGTATAAAGTGTTGACTTAGAGTGATTGTCTTAACTAAGTGCAGTATTTCAGCTTGAAGGTGTAGTTAAGCTCTGAAGCAGGAGTTACCTTGTTTATTATGTTTGCAGCATCTCTGGTCCTGTTGGTTCCTTATCCCCTAGTAAGGCTTCTAGGCAGACAAATAATGAATACCTGATGGGTTTCTAAAGTGATTCAACAATCTTGTTGCTTTTGTCTGCTCATTATCCAGTAGCATCTTGATTAGGAGACTCCTAGATGCTTTGGGTTTGAACCTTTTTGTGCTGTAAGAATTGAATGTAGTCATTGTTAGCAGTGTAAGTGTTTGGTAAGGTTGCATCAGTTTGGGGGGCCATTTCATTTTTTCTTCATTTGGCCTTCTTTCTGTGCCTGGTACTGCAGGACATCTGATAAATGAATATTAAAGCCTACAAATGCATGTTAGCAGTACTCATTCTCTTCTTCCTTTCCCTCAGAATGCTCTCAGGCACAGTATAGTAACTCTGTGTGCTTATAGGAGTAACTACTGTGGAATTAAGAGCATGAGCAGCTAGGACTATTGTACGGTGTTAGTGTGGTATTTCAAGAGTCAAGGAAGATCACAAATGCTTTTGATGGGTAAACAGAGTTTTGTGGTGTTGGCTTAGTGAATCTGTATGAGATTTCTTGTCGCAAGATCATTTGGACACCTAATTGATAGAAAAGATGTTCCTTTTGGATTGCCTTTAAGGTTTCTGTTACCTGGCTTCTGATATGACTACTTGTAATATGCTCAGTAGTATTTTGGCAGCTGACATAGATGAAAACCGAAGAAGGCTGCTAAAGCAATTATTTTATGATAGGAGTAGTTGTAGTTTTTGTAGAGTGTGTGTAAGTTTATTTCTGTCTACACGAAAACAGAACTGTTCCTGTTAAAAAGTGTATGGGTTTCAGCAGTTAAGTGTAAGTTATTTTCCTACAAGAGAGAAAACTCAGCAGATGACCTCTGATGCTCTTTCTGTTTAAGCAGAATATGGTAGAAAACTAAAGAGAAACAACTTCCCCTTTCAAAGGTACTGCTGTGCTTTGATTTTTCTCAGTCTTATACTTTTGTCTTGCCCTGTGATTAAGACAGTTGGTTACTTTAGTACAGTTGAGAAATCAGGTGAAGTTGCAAAATCAGTGACCTGTGTTTTGTTTTAGTATTGCTTAAAGACAGCCTGTTCTGCTTGCCTCTGCTATTCTTGACCACTCAACAGGTGGCTTGATAATATGGTTGCCATGGAAGTAGATCTAGATCAATGTTTTGTGCTCTTTTATCCTGTCCAGTTTCCTTCAGTGTTTCTTACCCATGGCAGATTTTTCAACTGAAGCAATTGGAAAATGTCTGGTTTCCTGTACTGTTTGCACATTGCTTTCTTTTGAATCTTGAAAGTGCAGAACAGTTTTGGATTTTGTGAGTTTAGTATTGTCTTATTTTAGAATATGTTCTCTGGTGAATTTAAATGCTATTGATATGATTCCATGAATATCTTAACTGTTTGAGCACAAAATTACTTGTCATTGACTAGTTTGTGGAGATCAGGAAACTGATTTGCTTAAGTAGTTTGGAATAATCCTTTTAGTACACTATCTACGAAACACTGACATATTACTACTTCATTTGGACAGCATGAGTTTAGAAGTTTGTACTGTTTAGTGCTGTAAGGTAGGTAAGTTAAGAGGATCCTTTTGGTAGCTTTTTTTTGTCTTTGGACAAATGTTGTATAAGTATGAAATTTTAGTTTATCCCCCTTTTTTCTTATGATATTCTGGCTTTGAGTTTAAACATGCCAGCTTGTGGTGTTGTGCCACTTGCTTGTTTTCTATATCTAGGTAAAAATGTTAAATATTTAGGTTTGTTATGTTCTGATGATTGAATCAGAACATACTTAGTCCTGTGAAAAAGAAACTAATTATGCACGATGCCCTTTTTATGAGCTGGGGGAAAAGGGAAGGACTCACTTCATAGTGTATTTGCTTTAAGTGCTGTGTTGAGATGACTATGTTAAATGTAAATAGGGAAGGTTAAATTTTGTGCTTAGTTAAATGGTCTGCTGCTGGTGTTTCCAGTCGGACTGCATATTTACCATTCCCAAGGTATCTGCCACTTAGAAGCAACTAATTATAGAAACAATGACTTCCATATTTGTAAAGTTTATCTTAAAATAGATGAACTGTGACTTGCCTTATTACTAACACGGCGGCATTTAAATGATGAAATCCAGAATTCAGAAACAGGATTGCTTTTCTTTAAAAAAAAACAAACAGAAGTTTGAGCTGTGTTTTTATTTTACTTTGGAATGAGACTTCTTGTTTCCAGACTTTAAGACAGTAAAACAGCTGATTTTATTATAGCCCTCTGAGATGTGGCATCTGTGTCTATTTTCTCACTCTGTAAATGGTGAGATTGGTATCTAAGTGTTCTCCTCTGAGAGCAGGATGACAAAGATCCTATTTAATGGAAAATGTTGACTGACATTAGGCTACAATGAACAAAAACTTTTCTAAGATTAAACGTACAGTGCTATAACTATAGGACAAAGTTTACCAGTCTGTTCCTGCTTGTGTCATCTTCTGTCTTTGCAGCTGTTGATGACTACAGTAGCTTTTATATAGGAAACAAAGGAGCTCTTCAGTATATATGCTGTCTTGAAAGACTTGTAATTGTTGGACTGAAATATGTAATGAGCTACTGCAAAACGTTTTGTAAATTGAAGCTAGGGGTATCTACAAAGGAGGCTTCTGTCTAAATCTTGGTTTCTTTTGAAGGGGTGTGTTTCCATTAATACACAGCTGATTGAAAATATGATGTTTCAGCATGGCTTAAATTTATATTCACAATTGAGTTTGGTTATCAAAGGTTGATTTCAAGAAAGCTTTGTTTGGTTTTGTGATATGAAAGGTTGAATAAACATGGAAAAAGTTGCAGTCAAAAATAAGTTAAGTCTTGCAGTATTTTCAGTGTTTGCTTTTAGATGGTGTGATCAAACCACATAGTGTTTTGTATTGAGGTGTGACCCTGCATTTACCGATGGTAGTGGCAAAGCACTAATTTGTTTTAGAGGATGCGGACTAGAATAAATCTCAATACTGTGAGAGCAATTAAAGCATAAGCTGGTATCACAAGGGCTCTGTTGTAAGTATTAGGGAAAGTGTGGCAGCCTTCTCCCAAATCTTTTTGTGTTTGACAAATCTTCCTTGTCTGTGGTTACAAACCAGTGGCATGATCAGTCTTGGTTGTACTGTTTGTGCGCACTTGGCGCTCCATTTGTACTGTGTGGGTGAAATCTCTGAGGAATTGTGTTCACGTATATTTGCATGCACTTTGTTTTATGCATTTTCTTGTTTGCTTCTGAAACACAAAGGAGCTTGTCTTGTGTTCTGGCGTTTAATTCGTTTGTTATTGGTTGCATTTTCCACTGAGTCTTAAGCATGTCAGTATTTAAAAAACCAAACCCACCACCAAACTGCTTCTTTGGCACTGTTTCTGTAGCTCACCAAAGGAGCCTTTCCTGTTAGAAGAAATAACAAGTTCTAGTAGGAGATACCTTCTGCTTGTCCAGTGCAATGAGAAATTAGCACCACCTTCATTTGATACTAAATTGATTGATGGTTCTTTTTTTTTTTTTCTTGTTTCAATTTTTCTCCGTACACTATGAAGGAAGAATGCCATTTATCAAAAAAGGAGTTACTTTGCTGTCTATCTTAACCAACATTTCCTCCTAGCTGAGAAATCAATAGTCCTAAAAAGATCTGTTTAGATAACTTTGGACAAATTACTTAGCATTGGTCTTTTGTTTCCTTCACTTGTCCAGTGAAACCACTGGCCATCTGTGAAATGTGCTCAGGTGTCTGGAGAATCACCCTGGAGAGTTAATTCTGTTGGTGTTTTGGTTCGGTTAGCAGTCTGACCTGACTTAGTACATTTGTTTCCCCTTTTTGCTTAAAGTTTGGCAAGTTTACCACCCTCATCTGAAGACACAGCCTGTGTAACACAGAACTCCTGAAGTATTTTTGAAAGGCTGGTAAAACGCTCTAAGAAAGGAATATGTTGAAGTTAATTTAGTTTACTTGGTAATACACTTGAGCTGCCTTTCTGTTTTCTACCCCAAAGTGAAAATGGGGCCTTGTTGTCTAATGAAATGTGTAAGTTATGTACATGTATACATTATGAAATGTATAAGTTATGTAATTAAATATATAAATTATGTGAGAATTGGATGTATTATGCTTGCAGAATGATTTTGAAACTGCAGTGAAGTTTCCAAGTTTTCAGTTGCTGTTTTGATGAGTTGGCTATGTGTGTGTGCATTACAGAACAAAATGCAAAATCTGAAGACAGAAGTTTGTCCTAAATCCTTTGCCAAAACAAGTTTCTTGAAAGGATTAAAAAAACCCAACCTCCATAAACCAACCAAACCTGTAGGTGCAGACTAAACTGCGCAAGAGAAGTGTTTAAGATATAATGCATGTAAGCGATATGTGAAATGCAGTTTTGAGTCTTTTAAATAACAGACACTCCCCAAGTTCTGTAAGCAAAAAAAAAAAGATTTAACTTTCAAATGCACCCATATGTGTTTATGATTACAAGATCTGCTGTATCTTTATTTTACTATTACAGGTAAGCTAAACTTGTTTTGAGCTGTACAGAAAATGATAATTAAGTATATCAGGCAATTGCTCTGTCATAGCAATAGTAATCATACCCTGTATAAGAGACTGGGCAACAGGAAAGGAAGAATTAAAGCTGTCTTTCTAGTTTGGGCATCTCTGAATTGTTTGAGCCTAATAAAACCAAGCAGAATAATGTGAATTATTTTCCTAAAAATCATAAAATAACAGAAGAGTGTTGAGTCTTGTGGAGATGTTTAATAAATTTAAAACAAACAAAAACCTCAACATACTTTTTTTTGCTGGACAGATTTAAATACTGTCCAAATTTTATCCAATCTGCCTTGGATGTAAAAATAAGGTAGGGATTATCTTTGAGAATTGACAAGAAATATTTTGCTATGGCAGCCTTGCAGATGGGAATCCCTCGCTTCCTGCTTGGATCAGTTACAGCTCTGTTTTTAATATCTGATGTGAAAGAGTGTTCTCTCATGATCCGAATCATGAGTGATGGTGTAGTACAATATCACAAAAGTCATTGTCATGAGACAATTCTGCAAGAGACTTGTCAATAAAGAATAATTTTTATATTTTCCTGTAAATCTCCCAAATAAGGGAAAGTGCAGACAGCCACGTAGGAAAGATCACTGAAATGTGAAATCTGGTCCCAACATGAATGACAAATAGAATGTTTTGACTTTTTTCTGAGCCAGTACTAGAGTATATTTTTAGTATCTTGGCTAAAGTTCACTTGGCATGTTGTGGTAGGACAGTGACCAGCAGGTTAGGAATAGTTGTTTGACAGTTTTCAGTGTTTCCTTTGGAATACCACTTTATAAAGCACTCATCCTAGTTTTACTCCTGTGTTCTGTGGATGAAGCACCCTTGATGTGTTTCTTCAATGTTTCAGTTGCTCAGTTGGTTAGAGCAGGGCGCTAATGATGACGAGGTTGTGGGTTCAATCCCCATGTGGGCCATTCAGTAAAGTCAACTCGATGATCCTTGTGGGTCTGTTCCAATTCAGGATGATCTCTGATCTTATTTTGTAGGCCAGCCCATAAGTGCATCTATTCTTAAGCAAATATTTCTGCCTCACAGTCTTGAAATAGCATAGAAAAAACCCTCTTAACTTTCAGGGACGGATTTCAGTGTTGGTATTTCTGGTACTTATTATGTGTTCACTGTACATAAACACTTAAAAAAAAAAAAGACAAGTCGTTTTCTTGTGTTGAGGAGAATGCCTTGGAGCTTTGCAGAGGGGTAGGCGAGTCACGAGGCAGCTGAGGGATGTGCCTGAGGCCAGAGAGGAAGCTCTGGGTAGAGCCGGGTTTGATTCGTGTTGCACAAGTTCAGTGGTGCTGCTGCAGCTGCCCCAAAGCTTTTCCTCTGAATGGAACGTCAGGAATTAGACGAGTTACTGTAGAAGAAAGGAATGTTCAACCTCTACTTATGATAAAGAAATGCATTTAATTGATATGAAGGTGATTGTTCTGCTGTAATGCAGACCTTGTTGTACAGCAGGAGTGATACTTCTGTGTCTGTGCTTATAGAATCAGACTGCCCTGCGTTGGAACGGACCTTAAAAATTGTTTGGTTCTAAACCCTGCCATGGGCAGGGACACCTTCCATTACACCAGGTTGCTCAAAGCCCCATCCAAGCTGGTCTTGAACACTTCTAGGGATGGGACATCCTTCCATATGTTGTATTCCATCTCTGTCTATCTATACCCATATTATAGCCATAAGCGTTTTCAGAACAGTCATTAAAAAACACTTTGCTGCCAAGAACAGTGTGTCTTGTCAGTTTTAAAGACATACTTTTTTCATTGGGACAACTGTATTTTCAAATAAATTTTTGGACTTGCCCTTCTCACCTGTTCCACTCCCATGCTGCTAAACCAGTATGGGATTTTATTTAAGTAGAATAAGTTTTGAGGACTTGGAGATTCAGATATTGGGTGGGAAGGCTGTCTCTGGATGGATTGTGGATGTGACACAGAGCACAGGCATGGAGTGAGAAGTGTGGGACTTGAGTAGATGTGGGATTGCTTGCCATGATACTTCTAGAGCTCCCATTTAACTGTTTCAGCTCATGTAGATGTTCTGGCGGTAGTAGCAAGGATAGAAGACTGTCCTCAGCATACCTTTAGGATTTCATTTTTCTACTGTAAGAGCATGTACTCATACAGGTTGTGTGTTACCTTCAAGATCATTTTGCAGGCATATGGAAGGGAAAATGTCTGGACTCCTTGTCTGCTTTAGAGTCTTCTTAGTATTTGATACTCCATGAGGTAGTAGTGTGAGATACATACAATTAAGTTGAAGTCTTTGTACAAAAAAAAGATTATTTTAATCTGAATTTAAGTTAAAGTGGAATACAGAATTTAAGGGTTCTTTAGTTCTGCAGTTGTTTTACTGAATACAGCATTTTTCATTGTTTAGGTGTAACATGAAGCTATGTTGTACAAAACCAAAAATGTGAGCAAAACCATCATCAGCTAAGGATACCTTCAGGATTGGGGGAGATACTTTTCTTTGAAAGCACAGTTTAAAACTAAGCCTTCTTCATTACAACCTTTAATCATAACTTTAACACTTTAAAGTATGTTCAAGTTGTGCAGATAGAATGTGTGGGGACGGTTCTTCTGTGGTGCATCATCTTTTAGCAGTTAAACTATGGTTTAGTGCTGAAAAGTCTTTTTTATAATTGCCTAGAAACATGGTCAGTTTTGTGGAGCAGGCCAGGCATTACTACATCTTCCATATGTTGGTTTCACTTCTGAAAGCCTACACAACTGTGCTCCACATACAGCGCTAATTTGGTTTTGTTCTGTGCTCAGACTCATATACCGTCTGCAAGATCTGAGCTTCAGTCCCCTTTAAATTAATTAGTGTTTGCATTGCACTTGTAAAGGTTAACACAAATGCTAAATGTTGGTGATCTGTATTACACCCTATGTTGATTGGAAGGATGCAATAAGCACTTCCCAACTGTTTTCCACCTCTCTGGGTTCACTGCAGAAATCCTGTAGCCTTGTCATCCATTTGCCTGCTGTTCATGGTACTTTACGTATGATTTTATGAATCTAAGTTTTCCCAAGCAATTTACGATTGTAATTAATGAAGACATTCTTTATTTTTTCTTAAGAATGTCAAGCTGTCAGCTGAAGTAGAACCATTTATTCCTCAGAAGAAGGGTCCAGAAACACTAATGATCCCAATGGCGCTTCCTAACGACAGTGGAGGAATTAATGGCATGGAACCAACTCCAATCCCTAGCTACCTGATCACTTGCTATCCATTTGTACAGGAAAATCAATCCAACAGGTAATAAGTGGTTGTGATCTTCATGGAAGATCATCTGTTTTTAAATGAGTGGAAACTTGTGGGCTTGAGAGGAGTCAGTGATTGTGGGCTGTATATTCAGGATTTTTGTTCACCATATTTAACCCTTCATGTATGAGGAGGAAGTTTCTCTGTCCTCAGTCTTTTACCTATTTCCTTCCCTTTGCTTTTCTCCATTCATATTCTTTTTTTTTTTCCTTGGCTATGAGGGTCTGGTACAAATCCCTCCTAAAGTCACCTGCTGTGCTCTTGCATTTTCTAGGGCAGTCAGGAGGTTTTTTATCTGAATCTCATGCTTCTCTGAATGAAGCAAAGCTTTGGGTGTCCAGCTTGGGTCCTACCATTATGAAACATGGCAGGTGGTGAAATGTGGCATGGTGCCGTGTGGCTAATTCAGTATTGTGTGTAGCTGTATCCAGTTTTCTTCACATAACTAGTTAAAATAGGTTGAGTTTAGGAGCTTATTATAATAGAACTGTTATTTTTGAAGGGGTGATAAAGGTCTAAATTCTCTTTGAGAGGGGGAAGACTTACTGAGCAGTTTTTTTTCCTTTTGTTGTGGTTTTTTTTTTTTTTAATAGACAGTTTCCATTATACAACAATGACATCAGATGGCAGCAACCCAGCCCAAATCCTGCAGGACCATACCTTGCTTATCCTATAATATCTGCACAGCCACCTGTTTCTACGGAATATACTTACTATCAGCTGATGCCAGCACCATGTGCTCAGGTCATGGGTTTCTATCATCCGTTCCCTGCGCCCTATCCTGCACCCTTTCAAACAGCAAATGCTGTAAGCACAGTTACTACAGAGTGCACTGAGCGTCCCAGCCCCTCAGGCCAGGTCTTTCCGTTGTCCACTCCACGGAGCAGAAGCAGTAACAGAGGACCAGTCATTCAAAAAGTAAGTCTGCTTTTGAATAGGATAAGTAGAACTGTATAAAGAAAATGTCTTTGTACAGGAAGCATATATCTCATTTTTTATTAACTTTTTGTGTTTGTGTGGCAATGTTTGAAAACAGCAACAGCAGTTACAGATGCACATAAAAAATAAACGTCCTCCAGTGAAAAATGTCGCCATTCAGAAGGAGACCAGTTCATCAGGTCCTGAGAACAGATCAAAGATTGTTTTGTTGGTTGATGCATCACAGCAAACAGGTAATTTGTTTTTTAAGTTCTGGGTGTATGAAATAATTAGAGCTACATGTCAGTTGTCATCTTTTCTAAAAGAGGGTGGACCTGATTTAGATGCAGCTTTTAAGAGAAGTCTTAGCAGCTCAAAAAGATAATGAAGAAAAGATGCTGATGGTTGCAGATGCCTACTCAGTATGTCACCTTGTAGTGTTGCAGTGACATGGTACTCTTGCAGAGCCTTTGCCAACTCTTGAAGGAATTGGTTATCAATAACAGTAGGACCTAGACATAACTTCAATTCAGTGCTGGTTTACTGCAAAGACTGGCTTTTAAAATTTGTTTTTATGATGTGTAGCTTTTTCATGTCTGTTCTCAATTCCTGCACAAGTAATTTTATTTTTATTGTTTCCTGCAGACTTCCCTTCAGATATTGCCAATAAGTCACTTTCTGAGAGTGCCTCCACGATGCTTTGGAAGTCAAAAGGCAGGCGCAGGAGAACCTCTCACCCTGCTGCGGAGTCCTCCAGTGAACAGGGCGCAAGTGAGGCAGACATTGACAGTGACAGTGGCTACTGTAGTCCTAAACATGGCAATAACCAGGCTGCAGCTATGGCTTCAAGAAATACAGATTCTTGTGCAATGAATGTATGTAAACATAACTGAGTAACTTAACTATATTTGTAGCTCACAGACTAATGAAAATTACTGAAATAATTCAATTTTTTTCCTTTTCAGGTTGTAGAACCGTCGATAAATACAAGTAAGCATTGTCTTGTCTGGTGAGCTGTTTGAAGTTTGGCTGGGTTGCATTTGTATTTTTGCTTTACATACCTCTTGATCTACTTCAGCATTCTGCTCTAACTGATCAGATACTTCTGATGATTTATCTTTACTGTGATTTCCAAACACCTCCACTAAGACACCTGTTACTTGCTGAATGAACAAGTGTATAGCTATCACTAATAATTTATTAACAGCTGCCTTTCTTAAATGGGTTAAAAAAAAGCTAGAAACTCCAGTGGAAGCATTCAGACAAAGCTGTGCTCCTGTCCTCAGGCTTCCTTACCCTTGGTAGTAACAGAGGCAAGGAGTTCTCATTCTTTATTTCAGAAGCACTGATACTTTTTTATAAGCTTTACATGTACCATGAACAAATAGTTTGATTAGTGTGGTAGTAGTAGGTAATGCCAGGGGCTGCTATTTATGACTGAACAGAAAGTGGTATGGATGTGAACCCGAGATTTCCTTTCTTACTGCTTTATGGTGATCAATTCTTGGCAGCTTGAATGTTCCATAAAGGTGACTCTGCCAACATCTGAAAATAGCTATGGAAGTAAGTGTTGTCACAGGAGAGTTAGACTTTCTCCAAGAACTTGATTTGTATGAGGGTTGTGTTCCTGGCTCTGCTGGCATATGAATCATTATGATATGTTCCAGGTACTAATTCAGTTTTTCATAGATGGCACTTCTCTTTCAGCTGCTATAGGTTGGACTAATGTAAATTCCCAAGCAACTCAAAAAAAACCTTGGATTGAAAAAACTCCAACCTTTTCTAGAGGTGGAAGACAAGCTGAGCAAAGAAGTAATCCACAGGTATGCTGTCAGTGGTTGTCAATTGAAGTGTTTTTATAATATGGGGCTGTTTATAATATGGGAAAATAAGGACTTTGGAGGGAATTATAGAACTAACATACAAAAAATATTTAATATAAACAGTATAGAAACTCAACCTTAAAGTCTAGTTGCACATTTGCACATTTCTAACTGGTATGGTTTTTTTTTAGCTAACTCTGTATCATATATATATATGTGTGTGTGTAGTTTCATGTCCTTTACAGTCTTCTGCATATAGCCTGTGCTTTATATGTATCTGCCTAGGAAGAAAATTGCATATATAGAGCAACCTGTGAAATGATGCTAGTGTGGGCGTAGAAAAGTTAGTTAGTACAGTTTTTGACCCATTCACACTTCAGAAGAAAAAAAATTCTCAAAATTTCTAAAGAAAGTCTCTGAGGTGGTGGTGAATTAAAATCCTGTGTTCTCACTCCTGTTGTCCTCAAAACTTTCTTTTTAAAATTTACATTAGCATACCATATTTTGGGCATTTTTATTATTTCTTAATGGCTCAAAATTCTTTTATGCTAAAGCTTGAGTATTTTTCTGGGGGACTTCCTTCAAGTGGGACAGGAATTCTGTAATTAGTATGTGAGGAGAAAGGAGAAGGTGGCCTTCCTAATTTTGAGAGATTCTATTGTGGCAGGTGGTCCAGAGGGGTACAAAGAAGGCTGAAACATTTGCCTTTAAGTTTGCTTTGTTCACTTTGTAGGTTTTGCTTGAACTCTGTTATTGCAGACAAGAATTCTGAGCTCCAAGTGGGAGCTTTGTATAAACTTGCCTGTTTGTGCAAACATATGTGTGCCAGCTTGGCCTGTTTAGGTTTTTAGATGGAGTTGTTAAATTGTCTTGAATATTCCTGTTTGGTAAGTGTGGGTTTATTATAGAAAGAGGCTTATGGATGCTTGTATCTGGCAGTGTAGCAGTTCTGAATCTTTTTATAACCTGTTTGCAAATCAGAGGCTTTAGAACCACTATTGTTAGTTTATGGCATTGGGAGAGTAGGAAGAACCAGACTTTCTCTCATCCAGTCACAGTTTAGACTCTGAATCTGGCAGTTACTTTAGATATTTAGAAACAAAGCTGGCACAAAAAGTTTTAAATGAGGTTGCCTCAGCCAAATTCACTGTACCTCAAGGCAGAGTTGTCCTAGAAACTATTTTCTGTTGAAACAAAATTAGTATGAGGTCTGTAGGAAATTTTCTTGAGAAAGAGGTAAGTATAAATGTGAAACTCAAGTCATCCACTTGTTTTTGCCAACCAGTCTTGCACATGGGTTTCCACCAACCTGTCACATAATAAACAGAAGAATGTTTATACCACTGTTCTGCTGTCTCTGGCCTTTAGAGGACTGTGTGCATGTGCATTGTCATAAAAAATGTGTTGAAAAGGCAATAACTGCGTGCAGAAAAATTATGTAGTAGGAGAAAGCTCTCTGCAGTGATTGTGGTTACAGACAGTTCTCAGGGTTCATGGCTGTTAGAGTCACCAGCAGCTCCTCAGTTTCTTCATGTTTGGCCAAAAGAAATGTTTTTATTTAAGTTACAAATTTAAAGGTGAATGTCTTGAGGGGGAGGAATAATCTGGTACTGTCTGTAGAATTTTTGTGCAGGCTTTGAGGAAAAAGACAACCAAAAAAACCCACCAGAAAACCCCACAAAGAAAAATTCAGAGCACTGAAACACAATTTATCCTTTAAAAATGGTACCTAGTTGCTAATTAGCAGGCATGTGCATGCACATACATAACTTGAAAAATTGAAGTTACAAAATGCCAGTCACATGTGTTTCTTCAGTCTGGTTTCAGATGCAGAGCTCACAGCACATCTTCAGAAAGAAGGCAGAGTTTGCAGAAACGACACGAAAAACCTTTAGCTACGAGTCAGGCAAGCAGAGCAGAGCAGAGTCCTGAACCTCTGTATTTTGAGGTACTGTTGTATGAAAACTATTCCACATATTAGCAATGCCAGTTGTGTGTGGAATAAGTGATGTTCTCAATGGGAAGTTACAAAACGTCTGGCTCCAAGAGGCGTACAGTCGAGGTCACTAATTTATTAGATGATCCTTTAATTATGTACAGAAAGAGACTTGTATTTGCGTGTTGTGTAAAGTGCAGTAATTTAGAACATTGTGGTTGAGAGATTAAATAAGCAGTCTTCAAGTAACTTTTTCTGTTCACTTGTGAATAGAAATTAGTGTGTTCGCTGGTTTATCACCTCTAATTGTAATAGGATATTTTTGTGTAAAAAAGAAAACGTTTCTTTTAAAAAAATACTATTTGGATACAGAAATGCTTTCCTAATTTTTTGTTATTTTCTATTAGTGTCACTTAATCCCTTCTAGATTATGTGGGATTTAGAGATTCAGTTCATTCTTCTACCTTAAGCAGTTTCAGTTGGTGCTCCTCAGGTGACTTCAGTTCCATCCTTTTTAGTCTTAATTTCTGTATTGTTTAGGATGAAGATGAATTTCCAGAGCTAAATAGTGACAATGGCAGCAGCAAAAGTAGTAGCATCCAGCAGAAGATTTCACCCAAAGTAGTAAGTAATTCTTTTCTTTTGCAAAGCATTGCCTTTTGAGACTATTCAGTTTGTGTAATTCTTTAATGAATCTCTGCTACAAGACTTACATTGCAATAATTGTGATGATCTTGGGGTCTTTGTGTTACCAGCCTTGGATGCTGAAGAAATGCCGATTAAAATAAGTGGTGCAGGTAACCCATCTTAAAGAAAAAACTTTAGGATTTTTCTCTGCTAATGAGATTGTAAAATACATGTTACAGACACTCAGTATCACAGACTGTCTCAAGTTGGGACTGCTACATCACGATGCTTTCATGCAGGCATCTCTTAGAAATCTAAAATTGCTACATATTTAATTGTATCAATGGTGTCAGTTTTTCAAAAAATTACAATTTGTGCAGTTTCTTTAATTTGAAACTGTATCTGCTTTAAGGCTGTGAGAGTTGTAAAGGTACTTTCTTTAGTATGTGTTCTACTTAAATATTTTGTTGCAGAACTGTGCCTGTAGACTGCTTGATCTATTTGGCTGCTTTCCAGGAAAGTCAGGTCCTGTGTGAAATATTGGGGAGGGGGAAATTCTTTCTTTAGTAATCAGACTGGACAATCTTCTGAAGCCATAATTGGAGCTAAATAGAATAGCTTTCCCATACAAAAATGAAATATAAATAAGGTTTATTAACTTGTGTCATCCAGCTGTAATTAATTAGCTGACATAATCAAAGCCTTGGGTGATTTGATTTCTGAAATGCCCCGTATTTGGAGGTCTGGAGAGGAAGGTCTTTTAATTGTGGGGTTTTCTGCATTTTGTTTAAAATTCTAGTTGGATGACTTACCAGAGAATTCTCCAATCAACATAGTCCAGACTCCAATTCCCATTACAACCTCTGTACCAAAGCGTGCAAAAAGTCAGAAGAAGAAGGCCTTGGCTGCAGCACTTGCAACAGCTCAGGAGTATTCAGAGATAAGCATGGAACAGAAAAAACTTCAAGTGTGTAGCACCCTGCCCACCCACAGCACGTGGGCAAGAGGAGGATCAGTTACCTGTTGCTCCTCTTACTCTCTAATAGCAGTAATCTCTTTGTAAAGAATGTTGCAGGCAACATTTCTTTGTATTTATTGTATGCGATGTTCCTGTTGTAGGAGGCTTTATCAAAAGCAGCTGGAAAGAAGAGCAAGACCCCTGTTCAGTTAGATTTGGGTGACATGTTAGCAGCTCTTGAAAAGCAGCAGCAAGCTATGAAAGCTCGTCAGATCACCAACACCAGGCCTCTCTCATACACAGGTATTTCTAATCTGCCTGACAGTGGCTAAATACATTTTGTGCCAGCACGAATGTGATAGAGCTGAGCATCTTAAATGTTTTTCTTTCTGTCAAGTTTAAACTTTTGAGTATAAGCATGATAAAAACCTGAAAATATTATTTTTAATGTATTTATCAATAAATTGCCTGTGCTATCATCCTCTGAGCTGCAGTACACAATGGTGAAAATCCATATAGAACTGAGAGCAAATGTCTTTTCAAAAGATCTGCTACTCAAAACTCAGGATTCGTGTCAGTGCTGAAATGAATTGGTGAAAGGAACATCTACTAAAGCTATTACAAAATACCCTTTGAAAGAGAGGATACCTATGACTGTGATATGGAGGGATATGTCCCTAGGATATTCTTCCCATTTCTGCTGGTTGTGGTTCAAGATCTCCTGACCAAAGGCTTTCTCAAATCAAATTTGTTTCTTAAACTGTCTGTTGTTTCTACCTTATGCTTTTACCATCCATAATGTCCAATGGCAATGAATTGTAAGCTTACTACACCCTGCGTGGAGAAAGTTTTCTTTCTGCTGTGTTGTTTTTAGGATGGAGGTGAGTATTTGGTTTTTTTGTGCTCTAACTCAAAATTTTGTTAGCTTTCACAGCTTTATATTAAAAAGACTGCGCAGTCATTCCCTTCTTTCCTATTCTGATTCTTAGATGTCTGTCAGGTCTCTGAAGAGTCCTAGTCTATTTAGTTATTTAATTCTGGAAGAACCTTTCCTGAGAATCCATATTGCTTTTTCTGTACCTTTCTGTAGTTCTGCTGTATCCTTTTAAAAAGATCAGACATACACAGAATATTAGGTTATAGTTCCATCATGAATGTATACAATGGCTTAATTATGCTTTTTTGCTATATCTGTATCAACACAACATTAAATTAGCCTTTTTAATACTTGCTGCCAAATGCAGAATTGACATTTTTGTAATTACTTATTATAACCCTGCCAATCTGATTGTTAAGCTCTTGTATGTAGCCTGGAGTCCATTATTATGCACAGTTACCATTTACCTTCTGGTATGTCGATTCCTTTACCTGCTTTGAGTTTCAGTAGTGTTCAAACATTAATTCAAGTTGGCAAGGTTATATCAAACAAAGCTCAGCAAAGAACTGTTGGCATTTCCATTGGAGACAGCACTTGTTTTATTCTTTCTGGCAAAAGATCCACTTAACTACATGCTGCACTCTCTCATTTTGTCCTGTCAACTATTCAAGTCTTTAACAACTGAAAATCAATATTTGGATAAATATTTGGGATTTCTCTTACCATAGTCATCTAACTAATAAAGCTACATGTAGTCATTTGAGAGAGACCCCTTACCATTTATTAAAATAATTCCTGGAATCCACAGTTTCCTAAAACATGAGGCTAATTTGAAGAAAGCTTAAAACCATCTGGAAGCAACAATATCTGATGATGTAATTTTCCTGTCATTATAAACTGCTTTTTTTCCAAGGAAGGAAAATCTACTTAGAGAATTCATCAGTGGAAATTCTGAAAACAGTGTTGAAATAAAGCTGACATGTCTTTTGGTGAAACTAATATCTATCTTGTATTTAGTTGGCAGTGCTGCTCCCTTTCATACCAAAGAATCTGCCAGCAGAAAGTCCTTAACAAAGGGACAGCCATCTATGGGTTGCCTTAATCCTTTGGATTCGACTGCCCCAAAAGTGAAAAGAGGAAAAGAGAGAGAGATTGCAAAACTGAAACGCCCTACAGCACTTAAAAAGGTAAATGTGCTAACCTTGGAGTGTTTTGAGTGACCCAACCTATGAGTGACCCACACTCATAGTTCAAAAATAATAATAAAAAACCCTGTTATTTTCTTAGTTGAGGACTAGTTCCCATGAGCATAGGGCAAGGGAGTTATGAACTTCTGCCTCCAGTTCCTGCTAAACTACTGCCCTCTCCTTTGGATCTAGACTTGTAACATAACTTGTAAATCCACATAATCGGCTGAAGTTAATAAAAATGTATCTCAATACAGGTTGCAAGGGTGTTTTCTTTTTTTTATTACAGGCACTAACACCTGTGGGAAAGCTTCCATAGCTTTTTCATGTGGCTGATTCCTAGTCTGTAGTGCAATGTATGTTAACCTTAGTTTTTCTACTCCTTTTTATTGAGAGAGGTAAAGAACTTGAAGCAAACCCACCATTTTTGAGTAAACTTAGAAATAATCAATTGCTTGCATATATCTATATTCATGCAGTCATAAATTGGGTAT
>WAAE01011878.1:0-36758 GCA_013400495.1 Nicator chloris | reverse complement strand
TATATAATATATATAAAATAAATACATAAATATAATTACAAATATATTTTAAGCCAAATGGCTCAGTAACGTTGCAGATCAGGAGGGTCTTTTCATTAGGTTGGTGACCATTGATTATTGATTGATATCTCAATCACATGATTATATCTCAATTTAAGATGAAATCTCCCTGTTTGGAGCCCAGTTCAGTCCAAGAGGGTATCAAAAATGGGGATGGCTTTGGTGGTAAGCTACATACTGAGATATGAGGTCCAGTCTCTTCAACAACTTTATAGCAATGGGAGAAAGAAGGTGAACTAAAAGAAGCACTTCTTTCAGCAGGACCATGAAAACCTCTTGCAGCCTCTCATGCAAGTTGTGACAACAAGAATCAATCAACAAGATTAATGTGCTTCTTTTATCACTTCTGGTATCCTTAGGCAGCAATGGCACCTTCATTTTTATGTCAGTGAGCAGAGTGCTCTCTAGGATGTATTTTATGTTCCAGTAATGATTTACGTTCAATCTGCTGTAATAAAGGCCAGATGATCAACTCTGATACGCAAATGGAAGCATGGAGAGAGCAAGGAAGTCAGCAACTTGAAGTGGCAGAAGGAACAAATGCCATTCTGTTCATGGGGCTGCTTTTCTTTATCCCTTGACCTTTTAGTAGCTATTTTGCCTCCAAATTCTTATCCAAGGGGAAGGGTGCAGTCAGCTGGAAGGTGATGAATTCTGTTAGAAACCACTTCATGTCACAACTGAGACTGATATTAAAGGTGTCCAGTAACTAAAAGCCTTGTTACTTTAGGCTTTCAGTGCATATAAACTCTCAATAGTTTAAGCAAACAGGTTGCAATGCATTGGTTGTTAAGACAAAGACTTATTTTAGTGATGTGCAAGTAAATCTGGTACCTATGCTTAGGGAAAGAAATACAAAAAATCCCCATGTAATTAACAGGAAATCATACAGGCTATAATCTAGTTATATTTATATGTTGTCATTTTACATTTGTCTTTCTAAAGATGTGAATGAAATATTGAACTAAATATTAGTCATACCCTTCAAAAGCAGGCAGTGGCTGTGGACCTCCACAGCTGAATCCATTCTCTTCAGCATAAGCTAAATAACCAAGCTCCAAGGAACTCGTGAGACAAGAACAGTTGTAAAGTAAGAGGTTTTCCTGATCAGCAGACCCATGTCAATATAATTGTGTCATTCCAGCTTATGTAGCTTACATTCAGACATTGTATGCCATAAAAATTATAATACTTCTGATATTTAAATATTACAAATACTAAAAAACCTTTTGATAAAATCTGTTTTGAAGATTCAATACTGGGTGTTAGAGATTCATTTGGGAGGCAAGCCCTGAGCCTTTGGGAGGGCTGCAACATCTGAGAGCATTGTGAATTTTCGTATCTTGCATCCACTGAAATAGATTGTTTTACTTATTATTATACTTATTTACTTATTTAATCTATTTCCACTGAAATAGATTAAAGTATGAGATTAATTAATACATTTTTGATTTCTTTCTTCTATTTGGCTAGGATGGAGAAAGAATTCTGGGGAAAAACAAAGAAAAGCAAACACCCCATGTGTGAATTAACAAATTGATATACTGATAATTGTATATATATGTATAAAATTAATACATTAGTAAATTAAATAAAATTAATAACTCCATTGCATTTTCAAGAGGTAAGGAGATAATAATTTTATTTCTATCTGTGAGAGTAGCATATTCAAAATCTTTTTCCCAGGACAACAAATTTAGGTAGGCTTACAGCCTCCATTTTGTTATGTAAAAGTTCTGGTTCTGAATACTTCCTGAGCTTTGGGAAACTTCATACCTTGCTTAAAATTCATGGCAAAATGTTTCTGACATTTGTATCAATGCTCTTGATTATCTTCTGCCAGCTGTAGTCCTACTTCACTGGACTAATTTTTGAAGTTTAGGCCCTGTTGAAGGAAAATGTTTATGGTATGGCTTATTATTCCTTCTCTTGCTAACATTTCATATTTTTCTTAGGGCTACTTTCCCACATTTTTTGAAGAACATTTTCTTTCTCACTCTGTGTTGAGTTTGAAGTTTGTGGTTTCCATTTCACACCAAAAGAGGGATTTGCATGCCTAAAACATTCTTTTTTTACATCTCATTGCCTCGATGAAAAGACATTACTTTTCCCTACAGCCCTAGCCTGCATGCCTCCTGAGAGAAAAATGCAAATTGTGACAGTAACCCACAACTGGCTCAACCTGGAAACCCTCACAGAAAGGATTACTCTTACAGTGAGCCAATGCTTTGCCTAGTCTGACATGTCAGGTTTTGGCCCTGTGCTTCTAATATAAAGCCCTTCCCAGAAGAACTGAATCAAAATATCTCAAATTAATCAATATCATGATTTTATGTATAAAACAGACTTATTGACCTTTTGGTAAGTGACCTACTAACAAAAGCAAGGTCTCAAAGGATTTACCCCTTCATGCTCAGTGTGAGGCAACAAGCCAGTATAACATCTGCTCAGTATGCATTGCAAAGCAAATGAACAAGGCTGACACCATTGATCAGCTTGTCCAAGTGAATAAAATCTCAAAAGCTGATGTAAGAAAGCTTGGCTTTTAAAGCAAATATTTCATGTGGATCTGCATGGGTTCATCTAATGATGAATTAGTTAACCCTAAGAGATGAAGAATGACTCCAGCTCTGTGTTTGAGGGGGCAATGCATGTAAACCTAACAATGTACAAAGAAAGATTGTAAAGAAATTAGAGATATGGGAAGTAGTTTTACAAAAATTGCTTGCCTGCCATTGGTGCCTCAAACTTCAGTGTGTGATATTAAACACAACAAATAAAAACCACCTTGTTTTGAGTCCTGTCCACAGGCTGCAAGCTTTGATTAAACATACGTTTTTTCATTCACAGAACTGTTAAAATGTAGGTAGCATTTTTTTCCTCCTTTCTGTCCTTAGCTGGGCCACGGAGAGGAACTGTACTTCAAAGAGAAAAACTACCTGGAAATAATTTCAGTGGAATAGTCCAAAGCAGTGCAGCAGCAATTTAAATCTGGGGTTAACTTATAAGTGAAAACTGAGGCAAAGTCAGTAAAGGAAGCTGATACGTCCTTATTTAATGAGGGGTAGAACATCTGTCAGGGAAAGAGAAGGTAGGGAACACAGATACATGGAAGCGACATAGAGAAGCTACAGATGGAAAAAGTCTCAGCTAGCCAACTTAAAAATGTAGTTCCTATTCTATTGCTTTGTCAAATCTGCTTTTAAAAGCCCAAGATTCTTCTGCTTCCAAGATTCCCTTTGGAAGATGTCTCCAGACTGTAGTGTATTTTGGTCTCAGTATATTTTTTCCTGATATCCTTTTTTTTAATCTCAATTTCTTCCCATAATTACTAGCACACTCCTTTGGAATACACCAAAAATTCTTGTCCCTCAGCAACCTTCACTGCCTTTTTTTTAGGACCTAATTCTCTTATGTCTTCTCATAATATAATGCCCAAAACTTACTCCATTGGAAATTATCAGGATTATTCAAGGGGCAGGGCTCTACCCTTAATGAATAAAGTGGGCATCACTGGAATAGGCAAAATGTGTCTTAAAAAATCCTCAGACAAATGTTTTTTCTTGGTGGAGAAAAGACTATATATTGAATGCATCAGTCTCTTCATCACTGTAAATGAGAGACTGGGTAAAGAGAGTGGCCATCACATGAACTGAACAATGTGCTGTTCTAATAGAAGAAATACATCACTTTTGTGTTGTATGGTTTTTCATTTAGCTTAGGAAGGAGAAAGCTTGAGAACTTACTGAAAAAGTGCTACTGAGTAAGGACTGTGTCTTTGCTCCAATTGTCTAAAGAACAGTAGCATAAAATAATTTTGGGTCTGATGATTAAGAGATAGATCAATATAAATTAAATTATTGTAAATAACCTAGAAGAATTGTTGGAAAAAAGGAAGAAATTTTATAAAAGAAAGAGAACCACTTGGGGAAGTAGGGTGGACAGAATAGTTTGGAGTCCTGAATGTTGAGAAAGTTTGGGA
The DNA here is from genome assembly GCA_013400495.1 of Nicator chloris. Lineage (NCBI taxonomy): Eukaryota > Metazoa > Chordata > Aves > Passeriformes > Pycnonotidae > Nicator > Nicator chloris. Next base: position 32,716 of record WAAE01011878.1, on the reverse strand, counting down.
GGATTGGTAAATAGGAGATGCAAAACTCCTCTGTAACTCTTAGAGGAGGGATCTTACAGTAACTGGATGAACAGCTACCTGAAAAAAATATGTTAGAAAGAAACAAAAACTTAGGAAAAAATCTGCCTTGGAGATGAGAAAAAATAGCAAAAAAGTATGGATTATCAAAAGACAAAAAAAAAAGAGGGATGTGGAAGGAGACTTTAATGTTGTTTAGAAAATGGATCACGGTGTAATATTAGCAAATCAGAAATGAATGATTACCTGCCAATTTCACCACAGGAAAATGGCAGCTATTTTTTCCATCTTGTATAGGAAATAAACTTCTGTATTTAAGAATACAGAAAGAATATGTTGGTGCAATTGTACACTTAGTATAGCATACAAGGCTTTAGAATGTGTTACAAAGGAAAATACAAGGCACAAAGGTAGTAAAAAATAGGACAAAATAGAGTTTGGGTTTATGAAAAATAACAGATTCTGCTGGCATTGGTTTTGACAATACAAGAAAATACAGTGAATTTATCATGACTTCTGTGAAGTATTCTCATACAGTTCATAAATTAAAGTGGAAAAGATATGAAATAGCATAGGAATCACCTATGTGAATACAAATGAGTACGATAATAGCAAGATGATTTGGCAAGGAGAGTAAGGGAAAGAGAGCATGAGGATTTATCACTGAGTGTTCAAGGAAGATTGCAGAGAGACATCCTCCAGGACTCTTTGTGGAACTCAGCATTATAAAATACCCTCATGGATGGCCTTGGCACAAAGAAGAGGAACACATTAATGAAATCTGCTGATGACACAGTGGGAGGCCTTTTCACTATAGTGATAAAACATTGTGAGGGGGAACAGATTATCATACAAGATTAATTTAGAAGTCAGGAGTAATAAAAATGTGATGAACTACAATAAAAAAAGACTAATAAGAATTTCTCATTTAAGGTGACAATTTATTATTTGGAGGCAGGCACAATGACCTGCATGTTAGGTTGATAGCCTAACTATGAGATATGACTGACATGAAGATATGAAAGGATGAATGCATTGCTCAGCTTAGAGATGAGATATTTTAACAGAGATATGGAAATAATAAATTAATGTTACTTAAAATAATAAAAGTCTCCTGGAATGGGTCACATTATCAAAAGAATTAACTCGATCTCGATTGGGTACACACAGAACACCTTCAGAGATGGGATGCTAGGCTGCTCAGGAGACTGGATTCTACATTCATGAAAAGCCTATGTGGATAAGGTACCTAAATGAGTGATGTTGTTCAAATGAGCAAATAGATAAGAGGAATTTGTTCTTCATTGCACAAGATGATACTGGCAAAAGGAGAGGTAGAGCAAGATTTCTAAAGAGCAGAGCAGGCAGTTACCAAACTGGACTTCTGATATTAGAAATGCAATAAGATTAATTATGTTTTTAAAGGACTGTCAACAGTTTATAAGTAGATTTTTATTAAATGACTGTTTGCCATAACAGTGGATTGCACTTTGTGGATCTCAAGTTTTTTTATATAGAACCTCATGACCTTTTCTCCCTCCACTTTCTTCCAGTGGAAAGCAAAAAAAGCAAAGAGGAAAAAAGACACTTAAAATTGCCACTGCTGTTTAGGACTGAGGAATGTACTTAAATACAGACAGCTTGAAACATTCTCCCTATGGCCTCAAAAAGCTGTAAGTAGTGTTTAGCTTCCCCTCAGGCTCTAGTGAATTCATTATTTGTTCTTTGACTACTCAATACCTCTCTGCATTGTTCTGTAGAGCTCCTACTCCTTGTTATAGTGCTCATCTAAGTTCAGCTTCTTCTGGTGAGGCTCAGAGTTCTTGTCTACATTGTGATTAGGCAGAGTTTTGAAAGAGTTTGGAAATTCTGCAACATCCTCTGCCTATGCCTGATCATGGTCTGCTGATGATATCAGATGCACCCTTGGCTTTTACCTTCCCAAGACAACATGCCCCCATCTCGGCCTGACTCCATTCACTTTGGCAGCTGCCAAGTGTCCCCCAAACACACACCAACCAGTCACGGCCGGACAAGGACAGCTCCTCCAGTGGAGCTGTGCTAGTCTGGAGGGCCATCAGTCAAATTTGGGATTACTAAAATCACCGTTAGAAGAATAAGGCAGAGACTTATCCACAAATTTGCCTTCCACTCATCACACTGACTCTTAGGAAAGCTCCAGCAGAGATGGGGAAAGTAATTCCAAGACAAGCCCCTGTAAACTGCAGTGCCAAGCTCACTGAACTGAGTGCTGGTGATTAACCCTGCTCGATTAACAGTGATTACTTCCACTCTGTTGGCTTCATCTTCCCCTCCTTGGGCTCCACAGGCTCTGCACAGGTGTTCTGCTGTGATGCTGTGGCTGCTGTTTCTATAGTCTGTTCCCAAGCTGAAGGCAGCACAATGTAAAGGTAACCGATGAGCAGATGTCAAAATGAAAATAAAATGAGAAAAGAACAGTCTGGGCCTCTGTTATCACCACAAAATATTATAAGAAGGAGTGTGAATGAATCTTAGACCTGCTATATGGGAGTTGCAAATTCAAATTTAAAATAAGTCTTTTAAAATAAGATTTAAATTGAACATAAGATCTGATTAATTAAAAATCGTCATGTTAGATGTGTACCTAAGCACATGTTAGATGTGTACCTAAGAACTCAGCATGAAACATTTTGGAATATTAGAAATCTCACAGCTATTTCATTTATATTTTGAAGAGTAAGGGTTTCTAAAAATTTGTTTTGAGCATTAACTCAAACAGTCCAAAGAAGCTCTTCAGTTTCATACTCATTATATATTTTTTTTTCATATTCAGATATTGGCAGTTACATTTGCATGACAAACTTCTGTAATGGTCAGAGGGGCAGCCTGGTCTTATGGGATGAGTATGACGAGAAATCAGAGTTAGACAATTGCTCTGCAATGAGATGGTAAATTGTTCCATTTCTAAAGAGAGTTTTTTCTTTCCAAGTTTGCCTTCCATCCCTTCCAGATGATCAGAGCTCATTCTCCTCACAGCTAACATTAAAGCATAGTTTAGTACACTGATGATGCTTGGCTGGCACTGTTAAAGGTATTTTAATACTCATACAGACTAGAATGTTACCCACTTTATAAACTACCACTTCCCGTTTTCTTGGGGGTTTTTTTGTTTTGTTTTCAAGGGGTTGTGTGTTTGTTTGTTTGTTGGTTTGTTTGTTTTTGCTTTTAATTGCAGCTGTTGCAACTAGTGTTGTGAGTTATGCCTTCTGGTGCAGTTTCCTGTTCTATAGTCTGTGTTCTGCTGCAGTCGGTCCAGTATTCGGGTCNCTTGAGGGATCCAAAAATGACCAGTCACAGAATGGGAAAACCAGGAACTAGGGAGAGAACCAATCAGAGGGAGACGATCTGTATAAGGCCACAAAGCCCCATGGAGGTGTTTTCTCACTGTGACTGTCAGAGAACTAGAAAACTGGGGTCCAGAGGAAGAACCCATCCTTGGGGAGGAATCAGCATGAGGCCGCAAAGCCTCCTGGGGGGGAGGGGGGAGGGGGGGTGGTGTTCGGTTTTCTCACCGTGAGCTGCAGAGGAGTCTCTCAAGGAGACTCCCTGGGGGCAGCAGCTCACAGACTGCAGACTCTCCATGGTGGAGAGCTATCATTTGTGGTAGACTTAGGGGCTACCACAGTGTTAATTTATTAGATGTCTGCAAAATGCCCACCACAGAGACTTCCCTGACAACTTCCAAATTCCTTCTCATTCCTTTCATAAAGTAACTAATAATAAGCAAGAGTTAAGAGCACAATTCTTCAGGAAATTCCAATTCTATGGAATCACATATTCACAAGGCTCTGATAATATCTGAGTATTTTGTACATAATTTTGTTTCTATACAACTGCACACAGGATCAGATGCCTTGGGAGTTTAAATCATCTTGTTTCCTATGCATTATCTAAGTGAGGAATTGCATGCAGGCACAGATTACCTCCCATGTTATCAGGAAGCATCTTCAAATTTGACCTATGTTTGAGAATGAACTTCTTTGCACTGAATTTCGGATGTAAAAGTCCTGCCTGTTCACAAAATTTGTCATCACACTCTATTGTTTGATCTATTTTTTATCAGCTTTCTAGATACTGTGTTAGTTTTTAATTATACTTTCACACCACTGCAATCTCCACCCTTATGCATTCAAATCTATTTAACTACCTGGATCGCTGTTTGGAACAAATTCCTGAAACTCTCCTTAACAGTGGTCTCAAAGAAGGACGGAGGCCTGATTTACTTCCTGTAAATAAAAACAAACTCCACCAAAGTTGCTGGAGATCCACAGATTTCACAAGCTGGTCCTTTATACCCTTTCTGTCTTAGGAGTACCCAACAGCACTAAAATGTAGCAGTGTTGCTGTAGCTACAATAGGCTACAAAGGAAGTGACCTTTTTCTAGATCTGCTGGTAGAACTGGCAAAACCCAAACTGGTTTGCGTATTAGAAACCTTTTCTCTGGATAGTTTGATGAAAAGCACGACTTCCTAAAAACAGTGTTGGGTACTTAAGAGCAGCTCCTAACCAATGGTTTTTCCTAGGCCCAGCCCACACTGCTCATTTGATGGTTTACTAAACATTTCTAGACTGGTGAGAAGGGAGTTTTGTCTCCCATTGAATATGCACTGCACTTATTCACACATTCCCAATCCCTGGTGCGCCCTGTTATCTTTTCTTCATATTCTGCTTTACATAAGCAATTGTTGTGTTGTATTATCTGATCATCCTCTTTCAAAACTCGCCACGAGAAAGATATTAGCAATTATGCTCCCAGGGCTAAGGGGAAACCTGAAAAAATCCCTCAGCATTTCTTGTCTCAGAAGGGACTTCAGGGTACCCATGGGTGGGATCCTGAGGAACCCCACAACTTGTGGTGTGCTTCTAGAGAAAGTATGACCAGATCTGCGTACAATTTCTTGATATCCCAGGCATTTTTCAAAACCTGTAGTTTATAATTTCAATCAATCCAAATAGACGCATATAAATTATTAGAAAATGTTTGCTCCTGAGAAAGCAGTGTGTGCTCTGTGTTTATCAGGAACAGGCTGAAATTGTGGAATGTGTATTGCTCTGAGTAAGAATCCTGGAATGAAAAGCTGAATCCTTCCTCAAAAGCCTGTTTGCTTGCTTTCCTTTTGATTTTTTGGCTCACGAAGGATATCGACATGATTTGGTGAGCATTCCTGCATTACTGTGAAAAAAATTCCCTCATCTCAGAAAAATATACTCCTTCAATTAGGAGGCAGTAAAAGAACCATCACACAGTTAACAGAAATATTGCATTATAAACAGGTTGTAAAACATCTGAATCTGTAATTTTGAGAATATAATTCAGTGATTTGTGGTGAAAGATTAAAAGGAAAAATTCTTAGGATATAAGAACAGGACCAGATAATTGGCATATTTACATTTGGGGAAGGTGTGGTCCTGTGTAGCAATTAAATAGGTTTTCCTGAAGTAACAACAGAAATGATCAGCCAAAAGGAGATGTCTGCAACATTTGTTCCAAACAATCAGCTCCCTTATAGAAAAGTAGAGTCCTCAGAAACTTGTCCATTTACCACAGATAATTTTTAGCTAGAATCAATCTTCCGGTGCTTTGTAGGCTGAGGTTGCAATCTTGCTGGAAAACCATAACGAAGCTACAGAAACAATAAAACCTTGGGAAGAAAAGATGTATCCCAGAGTGGATGGTAAAAAGACTTCATTGCCTGTGACCGCTCCACCTATTTCAGGAGCTGACTCAAAGATTTCTCCTGTTTCAGGACTTGACTTTCTGCTGGGCTGTTGGCCAAGGGCCAGCATTCCAATTAGGCACAAGCTGGAAGATGGCCCACAGGTCAGTGTCTTTCCCTAGACACCAAAGGCAGCGTTGAGATAAAATCTCAACTGAGTTCTGGCCAAAATCAGACTGCAACCATCATTTACTCATTCCTTATCTTTCACGATGTTGCAGCTGGATTTGTACATCTGAAAATTAGGAGATAGTAATGTGTGAAGCCTGAAAAGACTATTTCATGTATAGGAAACAACAGGGAAGAAGCAGGAGCAGTGAAAACAGTGGAAGGACTCTCTTTGGAAAAGATAGCTTAGTGGATGGAGTTCACGTGACTGAAATAATTTCCATCTTTACAGCACATATTTGGAAGCACCGTAGACAACTTATTAATACAACTGCCACTGGAAGTAAGAAAGCAGCATTTTCCTCATATTATGAATGGCAATATTGGAAAAAATAATTTGGAGCCACAGAAAACAGTGATAGAGCTGGGACTGGATAATCAAAACATTAAGTCATCAACCATTTTACACAGCTTAAAGTCACATTTTCATTGAACTGGCCCATGCAGGAACTCACATAAACTCCATGAACTGACCATGTCTGTAAAACAATAGAACAACATGATCCCCACCTTGTAGACAGGGAATTGAATGCAAATATATTTTGTCACACAGGAAAAAGCAAGATCTGAACCAGATGTTTGAAGATCTGGCCCAGTGCCTTAAGCGCAAAATAATGCTTTTAATTCATAAAAGTGCCCAGACAAAACTGCTCTTTCTCACTTTTTATGATCTGGTTTAGTGAAGAAAATAGAGAAAGATCAATAAGTACGCTGTTAACTCAAAGCCAGCTTGGTGATAAGAGAATATGCTTTGACGACTGTGGAATGTTATTTGACTTTTTCTTACATTTGAGAGAGGGAAAGTGTCTGTTTTGCATACAGACATTTTCCAGACTTGAATCCTTTCCCTCTGTAAACTACCTTTTTCCTTTGATACATCTTTTCCAAAATTACCCAGTGTCAACCCATATGGATGGCACTGTATAAACTGCCTAAGCTGCTTTCCAAATTGCAAATTGTGAAAACTTGATAGGACAACTACATGGATCCATTTTCTATATTTTCCCGTCTGCATTGGGAAAATATGTTTCAAAAGCATTGTTTCTCCAGAATGTGTAAATAAATTTGAGTAGGGCAGTTTTGCAGAGAAATGCTGTTGTGCTGTCATCTCCTCACCCCTCTGGATTTTGGATGCCTTGGCCCTGGTAATTAGCCTCAGCTTCTGTGAGAGCAGAAATGTGCTGACTAAACAATTGTTCCTGTTATCTGGGTTTCCTACTGTGCTGGGAGTTCTTTACTTTAATTTCATTAACTGCCTTAAAGCCTGGCCATGTGCAAAATGTCATCTTTTTCTCAGCAAAACCTGTGTTAAGGCAAAAGATACTGTTTAATAGCCTAGTTAGGGGGGTGAAGTGAACAAAGAGCTGCACGACAGGTTCTTCAGGCGAGTGAGTGCCAGTACAAATCTATTTAACCACTGTAAATTGATTTGAAGGCAGCACCAGCTGTGCCACTAGATTTTCACTTATTCCTTACTGAAAGTCAATTAAATGCATATTGTCTGGAAATTGTCCAAGGGAAGCAGATGTGATATGTCTCTCTAGGTTTTGACAAAAGACCATTTTTTGAAGCTTCAGACAGGAGTTAAGGGTGCACAGCATCTCCCAGGAGACTCACAGCATAATGGCTGTCCACAGTGTAAGTGGCATCTGCTTTGAGTAATATGACCTAGATTCAAGAAATCTTTTGATTAATTCTGTGAATGGAAGACTAAAATCAAATCAGATATTTAAACCATAATAATTCTTTCCTTCAGAACCCAGATGAAACTACTTTGCTTCAGTAATCAACATCATAATTCTTCAGTTCTATTTTATTTTGCAATGTTCATTTCCTGTGGCTGTTTTCTAAGATCTCAGCATTTACAGGAAACCTAACTCCCTAACACATCCCACTTGGAAAGAGTTTTCACTGCTCACAGAAAGGTACTGAAAGGTGCAAAAGTTCAAACATACTCAGCTGCAGATGAGCTCACCCTCACCAGTTCTCTGCAGCTGATTATAATAAAAACATCACCTCCCATGTGACCAGCTCTTGCCATTGAAAAGTAATAATGTCATGTCCAGTGGGATCCTGGATAACATGCAGCTAGTATTAAAACACAGATATTTCTCCAGATTTCTCTGCAGCTTGTAATTTCCTTTAGGGAACAACTATGTGATCAGGCAGAGTTTAAAGAGGGTAAAAGAATAAACACTCTGTTAATATTAAAGGGGATCAAAAAATATGACTGCTTTAGTAAAACAGATTGTAGCTTGGCAGTTGGCGTAAACATAGGGCAGCATTGATAATAAGGGTTGATATTTATTCTTATTTATTATACGGGAAGTTATATGGCTTTGAATTTAAAAAGTCACTGTTAGCATTATTCCTTCAAGCTGAAGATGTTATTGTCAAGTCTGATCAAATAGCCCATGGAAATATTTGCTTTATGGGGTATTTGATCAAATCATCAGAACATTTAGATTAGAGTCTGTTTTACAAGAAATTTGTCTTTCTGTGCAAGAATGCTATCTCCAAGAAATATCACAGACTTCTAAATTCTCCTGTGCCTGGTGGCCTCAAGCAAGAGCAGAGGCATCCCTGTGAAAAGAATAAAGCCCAAAATAGTTCCTGAGTACGTGTCCTTGCTCATTATCGATGCATGATTCCTTGTCTAACAATTAATTTGTGGCAGTCTTCCTTTCTCAAAAAGAAAAAACAACAAAACCATTATATTATGCATATCTGTCACAAAAGAGAAGATTAAATATTGTTACTTGCAGACAAAGGAATTCAAAAGCCTTAAGAAACATTAGATAAAAATTACAATATACCCCAGAGTTTGCTTGAGACAACCACAGCCAGGGGAGGCTATGCAATTTCCAGACACTCTTCTCAGCTAGATTCCATCACCAGGCAGAGGGATGTATTGTAATAAAAATGTAATATCATCCCTCACAATTTTAAGAAGCTATCTCCCATCTTTTGGGAAGGCAGTAACATAAAGCTAAGAAAGGAATCTCCTCAGAAACTAAACCCAAACTAGAGAATCTGAATGCAAGAAACGTGGCTGCTAAATATTCATATTGAGTCAGACTATTTTTGTACACAGACAACATATTTTCAAAATAAAGGATACTGTGTTATTTTAACAGAGAAGGAGGAATTGCTAGCACTGCAGACTAATCAGTGGATTGGAAACTGCTGATTAGGTACTCCTTTATCTTCACAAAATACAAACAGACCTTAGAATGTGTATTAGCTGCTGATGGTTTCACTAACTTCCTTGAAGTCATCTATAGCTCTTCCAGCTCTTTATTATTTCTTTAAGAAGAGATCACAGGACTAAGTGGACTTGAGATCATGAATAACTTACAGTGTACTATCTATCATGACTTTTTAGGATTACTTTTAGGAGGAAAGAGGCTATAAGGAAAGTGTAACGTAAGCCTACACCTGACACAGGTCAAAATATGAGAAGATACAGGGCATTTGAGAAGAAGTCTTCAAGGTTACTGCTGCCCATATCATCAGTGCTGAGGCAACACTTGGGATGCTTTAGAGATCATGAAAAAGGAGGGTTAAAAGGCAAAGTCTTCGCCTATTGAGATTCCCCTGCAGGAACTCAAGGAAAACCTGTAAGTCAGGTTAAGCAGAACTTTTTATTCAAAATCCATACCCAGAGTCCTCTTTCAGGCCATATCCATAGAGAAATTAGCTCTCAGAAATTGTTATATATCGATTGAAGTAACACCACAAGTTTTCTGACCTTTGGATGGCAGGAAATGGCAACCCAGAGTTCAGCTTCGCATCAAAACTGACACAAGTAGTTTGTTTTTCCCCTAGAGCTAATGAGATGTTCTGTGTAAACTGTCTGTCACTGCACTGTCCAGGGCTCATCCATGTTCAGTAAGCAAATAGACATTTGCCTAGAGACAAGGCAAGGCTGAAACAACATTTCTGTGAAAAAAAGTGTTTGTGTAGAGTTTAGAAGATGTAGGAAGAGTCAGATAAGCTTGAAAATTGATATGGCTTTTCTGAAGTTAACTAAGAGACACTTTGTAGTACAGACTTGGGATCTGAATTAGAGATAACTATTGATGTGCTGCTCCCAACAACTGCAAAACCATTTTTGAAAAGCCACTCAATGGATACCAATTTTACTGCTCTGAGGAAAAGTGGCTGTGAGCATTACATGTGTACTCAATATTACATGTACTCAACATATGGCACAGACAAACATTGCAATTCAAATTCTAGTAGACACAAACTCTGAATTCCCTGTGAGAGCTGAGGGTGACCAGACTCAGTGCATTAATAGTGAGTGTCTGCAGAGAAGCAGAAGCAGGTGTAGCAAATGCTGTAGATATGCAACTGAAAGACAGAAATACAAATGCAGGCACACAGAGCTACAGGCTGTTGTCTCTGCTTGTTGAATGAACACAAGAACAATCCAATGCCCCATCAGAAGGGGTTCCCCTAAATGTCCTATTACCAACTCAATTTTTTTCAAAAAGCAACAGAAATCCTATTATGAACCAAAGAGATTTAGGGTTTGACAATTTCTTGCCAAGTTGGCAATGTTGTGCTTCATACCCTTGTGTAGAAGCTCACAACAGAAACCCAAACTACAGAAGGTAAAGCTGAAGTAAATGTGTAATAAAACTTGCAGTCTTCTGTGCCCCATTCTAACCTGGCTTTCACTCATCTCGTCTAGAGTTAGTTGTCCTAAATGATACAAAAACTTCAAAGCTTTGCCAAAGTCTAATTTGTTGCCAGCAACTTGCCCAGTACAGTTAACAGGAGAGCATTTGACAAACTGAAAGCTTGGGTGGTTAGAAATCATCCTGCAATTTCATCTGAAATATTCATAGTTAAGCAGCTTTAATAAAATAACTCAATAATTCCCTAACAATATCTACACCATTATCTATACCCAGCCACAGTGCACATGTGCAACTCTAAACGTGCATTTCCTAGACTTCAGTTTTGAATTTCTGGGTATAAAGAGTGGGAATAGCCTTTTTCACATCACAAAAGAGTCCATTTGAGAGAAAGAACATTTAAAACAATCTTTTCATTAAAGCAGCCTGACTTGGAAAAATTCTTGTCACTCACTTTGAAAAAAGAAAACCACAACCTTAGACAAGTAGGACTCACCTAAGCAGGGATATAGAAGTACTACCCAGGCAATATTCAAAGAAAAACTTAAATGTATTTTGTGTCATTTTTCTACTGATTTTGAGCTAGTGTGAGGTGGGTAAGTTTGAGGAACAGCAAAGTTCAGCTGTTCTCCAACACCGGGAAGCAGCTGGAAGCCAAGCATAACAAGGACAATAGGGCAGAAGCCGTGTCAGCCCCATGCTACTGGAGTAAACCATGCAGGGCCCAGCCAGGCATGGCAGCCAGAGGCAGGCAAGAGCCCAGATCATACATGGGGATGAGGTAGGCCTAAGGAATACAATCAAGAATTAAGGCAAAAGCCGTAATAAAGGGAGATTTAGAGCAATTAATTGCATCTTATCAATTAGGGAGTAAGTAAGCTCTCCTGGTCAATCCCTAGGTAGGAAGGAAGAACCAGCCACCTCCTGTGGTTATCCACTATGCAGTGCAGAATCTGCAGCTTACCCCTTACCAGGATCTTTTCTACCTGCCTGAATTGGTCAGATTTGTCTAAGGTAAGATAAAATACATTTTAGGACAAAGACCCTGTTTTTCCTTTGTGCTTTTCAAGGCTGATGCAGTTCTGTGCTTCCCATCTTGGAAAGCAACATTAAGTGAAGAGCAAACTTCAGGCTGGTGACATCTGCAAACTGGAGTAGAACACAGCTTGTTCATGTCAGCCTATCAGGCTCACCTATGATTTAACTTCTGTATTTTCTGTGTCTGTGAGAAATGTTAGAGGATCTCCCAGGTCAAAGGTATCTTGGAAGGAAAAAAGGCACAACAGCAGCCTTGTATGTTGATCATTAGATGTTTCTGCCAGTGATAAAACATATGCTTAAATTTTACTTCACTGAGAAACAGTCAGTAAGGAGACCAGGTATTCTTCTTGAGAAAAAGGTAGCAAGGAAAATTCCATTGACTCTAGCTGTTGGGTGAAGAAAGGAGGAAAAAAGGTGGAGCAACTTTTGGGACAATAGCTGGGTTCGTGCTGTCCTCTACTGGTGGAGAACACAAGTTACAGTACTTGTGTAAGCAGTGCTCACTCAAATAGTATGAAATATTTTAATAAACCTTTGAAGAAACAAAAGGTGTGATAGCTGTACAAAATAAGATATTGTAAGTATTAGAATTAAATACTTAACTTGTGTGTGTGTGTCTAAAAGCACAGTCTTCTGACTGCAGTTGCTTCAAGTAAATACATCAGTTTAATGTAAACTTTCTGCCATTCCTGTGTAGGCAACAAACTGCTTCCCATTGCCTTCCCATTCTCTTTCTTCTTTTTCTTCTTCTTTTTTTTTTTCTTTTTAGAAATCCAGCTATAAAACACAAGTAAAACAGGAAAAATGCAGTATATGCCTATAAAAGCAAACATCCCTTTCTCTTTTAGCTTCTGTCTGAACAGACAACCTGATGGACAGCATTTATTTAAGCAGAGATGCATGCAAAGTTGTTCTAGAGATGCTGAAAATGGTTTTGCATATACATGGGTTGTGTCTGTGTGGTTCTCTCCATCACCCTGCTCATATACCCAAGTGAACAGTGGCTCTCTGGTTCCAATGGTGTTTGCTGAGCCCAGTGCAGCCACCCAGCTCAGTGCCAATGGATCAAGGTAACAGCAGTACCACATATTAATGCAAAATGAAAAACAAGTCTCCAAAAGACATTAGGAAATGTCCTGCAGGGCTTTGTTTAACTGCAAGAGTAAACAGCAGATGAGGAGAAGGGCAAGGCACACAGGCAGCATTCATCACAACAGACTGCTCATTGTCTTACCGAAAGTGAGATCCAGAAAGTTTAAACATCCGCCTCTCTCCTGGAAAGTTTGGATCACAAAGTCTTTTATGAGTCTCTGCACAGACCTGAAGAATTCATAGCTAGAGAGGCTCAATCACTGTCTGGTTCCTGAATCTATATAATGATTTTAATTCTTTTTTGACTTACACACTTGATATGTGGCTGGAATACAAGTTTAGTTCTTTCTTCTCCCTTCCTTTGTGGCAGCCCCCTTTCTTCCCATCCTCAGTAGGGATTCACAGGGATTAACAGCAGACTTATAGCCTCTTCTGTGGTAATCATGGAAGTATACCAGGGCTGATGAGAAATTCTAAGAGTTCAAAAAAGAGTTGTCCCTGCTGTGATGCAGTATAAGACTAATCAATCTTTTCCTCTATTATCTGGAGGCTCCTGTGCTATACCAATGCCCAGATACAGCCCAGAAACAGCTGTAAACCACAACTAGAAAGGGACAATTTTGTCTCAAGGCAATCCAGAGGAAGCATGAGATCATATAACCTGCCTTCACAGATCCTTGAGCTGTTTTTGCACTCAACAGAGTTACACCCTAAGGACAGAAATGGAACTGAAGGAAAGGTCATCTTCGTTGTGTTTACTTTATAAGAAAAAATCATCCATTAGAGGTTATCAGAGAAGGAATTTCATTTTTAGAATGTTCTTGTTCCTATGAAGCTCAAGAGAATTTTTTATCTTTGACTTGAAGAGGAATAAAATACTGCCCTTGGGGAATGACTTCTTACATTACCAAAAAATAAATATGATTAGGAAAACCTGTGGAAAACTGCAGGAAACTGCTTTTGAAGAAATTTTTAAAGAGAGAGAAGAGTTCATGTTAATTCTGGAACATTATTTTGTCATGCTGTTAATTTTATAAGGTACTGGTTTACAGTATCTTCCAGAACCTGTTAAAATTAATGAGGATCACAACTTTTTAATTAGCATTGGATTAGAAGAGTGGGAATTTTATAGAGAAAAAGAGAGATTATGGTTTCATAAATTTATTTTATCTTTTTGGCAATAAGTGAAAATATCTTCCAACACATACAAAGGTAAGTAAAGGCAAAGAAAAAAATCCCATCCAACAAAGCTCTGTACAGCTTAGATCTGGTAAAGCATTTACACATTTACTGGAGACAGTGCATTTGTCCTTGCACAGCATTTCTGATATTGAAGAAGCCCTCATGTATTTTTCCTTTTGCTATTAAGCTGCAAATAAAGATTTTCTGTTAGTCCTGGTTTGTAAAAGCATTGACAAACTACACTAAAGCTAAAACTCATTTCTTCAAACAAAATCACAGTTAAAACTGAAGTAAAGCAGTACCTTTAAAAATGTTTTTTTCAGCAACAATTGAGAAAAAAACCCCCATATCACTGGAAGATAATTTTCCTGTATTGGCTTTTTTACTGCCCTGTAAGCCTAATTTCACAGGTTTTCCATCAAGCAGTGGAGAGATGATTCGTCTGCAGGTGATTAATTCTGTAGTGGAGAGGACTGGTTACAGTTAATGTTACAATTATGGCTGATGCTCTGTAGTGGCAGGGATGAGCTGTATGGCTACAGTGGGGATTAGGGCTCAGGAAAGGAAGAGCTGGACAAACACATTTACTGCAGGATCTTGTCTTAGTGTGTTGCATCTAGGATGAGGGCTGGTGGTGGCAAGGATTTATAGCTTCTGGCTAGTTGTGATAGGAACAGTACACCAACAGTTTCAGGATTAGTTCTCTTGGCAATGAATAATGTGTAATTCATCCTCTGACAACAAACAGTGACTGGGCTAAGGATGCAAGAGCATTCACTGTCAGGAATGCTCTTGGGTGGCTTAGGATCACAGGTCCAGTAAAAGATGGCTAAGGTCTTGGTTTTTCGTTAGTTCCTTCAAAAACTAAGGAAAAAGAGCAAACTTTGATATCAGAGAAGTTACTCGTGGTGTGAACTCAGTAGAATTTATTGGTATTGTATTTAAAATAACATCCTGGTCTTGAATGTTATGGTCCAGGAAAGGGGAGGATACAAGAGCAAGTTAATAAGTGGGCCTACAAAGTTATGTAGGAATCATGTAGGAGCTACTGTTTGTAGTGAGCTGGGTGGTTCTCTCCAAACTTAATATTTAGGGTGTCTGGGTTGGTGGGGCTTTATTTTGTTTATTGGCTAACATTGTGTTTAAGGTAAAGAAAGATGAATGCAGAAAATTTCCCTAAAGGATCCTGACAGGTTGTGGCTGATCTTTCCTGTGAGTAGTGAGTGGCAGGAAACATTGACAAGGTTTAGGATACGATAACCAATAGGACTGGATTTGAAACTAGGAATCTGTGAAGCAAAATTCAAATACTAGTGTGGTTTCAAATATTAGTGTGGTTTCTTGCAGGGCATTGAGGCCTACAACAAGGTTATTTTTCTGGACTTGAAGTTTAGACAACGTTAAAACTGCAGTTGACGAAAGCAGGGGCTGCAGAGGTCAGCTTATTATTGGAGTCCTTCAGTTCTCTAGGGCAAGATGACAGCCATGGTTAGGAAGGGTGTGTGCTTTCTGTGTGGGCGAGGAAGGCTTCTGCTGAGAGGGGAGCAATGGCTGGTGCTGTGTTTTACATAAACAAAGCCTGAGAAGCATGTTCTGTGCCTGGGTTCTGTGACACCAATATTTCCCATCTCACTGTTGATCTAAGTCGTGAAGAGCAGGAATGTAATCTGTGAAAGAAACTGGGGCATGGATAAAACTATGGACAAGACTTAAAGCTGCAATTTGCTTTAGGTCTTTAGTAGTTGCTCCATGTTCAACATGAGTTTTGATAAAGCTGATGCAAAGTTTGACATCAAGAAAGGTTAATTAATATTCATTTCACTATGGCTGGAAATGAGGATCTGGAGAAATGTGTTGTTACCAGTTCTATTGGGGTAGGATAGGAATTGGACTTGGGGATGGACATTGGATTTATGCCTTCTGGTTATTTTTGGAGATGAGCAGGTGTTAAAAGGGGTCTGATGAAGGCTAAGATGATTCCTTTATGGATTATTTTGAGACTGGATAGAATTATTTGCTGTAAAGAAAAGCAAGCAAGCAAGAAATCAGTTTTGAGCAGTTTGTGAGGCTGGTAAATAGCATTGCAATTGTTTCATCCCATTGATGCATGTTTCATTTGAATTTTTATAGATAGCATGTTCTTTCTTTATTATTTTATTAGAAATTTATATATATATGTTAAAATGTCAAAAACGTTTTTAAACTAAGCACTATATTAAATACTGATGGCTGGGACAAAACAAGTGCTTTTATTAAGGCTCATTTTTTAATTTGTATGTCAGGTTTTCCAAAATAGATTTTTCTCCCCAACTTTTCCATTTAGTTAAAAGCCTAAAATCCTCTTTCATAGTGCTAAATTTCTTTTCCATAGCAGATTTAACTTCATGCGTGGAGAGAGATACAGATACAAAAATTAAAGAGAATAATAGAAACACTGATTATATTAGTGAAAAAGTAAACACTTTAGGTGTTTAATATATCACAATGGCACAGCACAGGGGATCACAGAAAGTGTGTTAATGGGATTTTCTGCCTAGTCTTCCACTGTTCACCTCTGTTGCTTTCCTTGTTTTGCAGGTGAATGCAAAGTTTCAACATTCAGAATTGTCCTCCTGGCAAACATTATGAATATTAAATATTCATGTATGAAATCTGTTCAGATCCAATCTTGGAATCATTTTGAGTTTGTTTATGACCAATTAAAATGCCATATAAATTTCAGATTCTGCCATCTGAGTAGGCTGAATGTAGAGAATGAAGGACAATATCCTGTACTTCTAATTTAATTTTCCCACCAGTGTTTGTTTGAACTCTATCTGTGGGTCAGCATACTGCAAATATTTTCTGCTTACGCCAGCCAGGACTGTGTGCATAATTCCAGTTAAAATTTCAGCAATAGTTTATAGTCAGCTAAGATGACATTTTCCACATAGAAAATAACACTTTCAGATTGAGAACTTTATTAATGAGGTATATGTGTCACTTGCCTGTGGCAGAACTTTGTATTTATGCAGTCTGGACCTCCGTCTGGCTCCAGATCTTGACTGGAGTTTTAGGAATCTTATAATCTTCAGAAAATGAAATTTTATTGAACTTGGAACAGTCCCACAAGGATCAGAGATTTGCTGTGCACACAGAGAAAACAGAAGATAAGTCATTGGCAGAAGAATGTAATGAGTCAACCTGCAGAAAGAAGGTAAAACATGGGAAGAAGACAGCTACAGGTAGAGGACGCAGTTCCCCTTTGGGTCAGCTGGTGTGTTTTTCCATCCACTTTTCAGTTTTGTCTCTCATTCCAAGCATGATCAGTTTTACTTATGAGGGACAGGGAGGTGGAAAGAGATGGAAAAGGCACTTCCATGATTCTCAGCTTGGAAAAACGAAGTGGGAATGTCTGCCAAAGAAATCTGGACACTTTGGATTTTCTTAAAAGATCCAAACGTTATTTCCTCTGATTTTGTATGCAGTATTTGAAAGACAGTGACCTGTAAGTGTTCCCATGGTCTTTGCATACACAAAGAGGAATGAGACATTTTCAATGGCATTTATTTTAGATTGATGGAAGGAACAAAGAGCTAGGCAGCTTCCAAGAGGGTGTTTCCTTAGTGTGACCCTGAACATAGTTTGAGAACAGTCTGGCTGCTCCCTCTGAGCAGAGACACAGCTCCTGGAAAATGAAAAGGTTCCTGCTATCAGCAGTAGACAGACATGGCAAGCTCATGCAGTAAAATTCAGATATTAACAGGGAAACGTCCCCAAAACAGGGAAAGCTGGAGTCAGAATTTTGGATTCAATCACTAAGAGGCCCATTGGAGAGACAGGTCCCTTTTCTAAAAGCTGGATGCATAGTCAGATTGCAGGCAGCTTGAACACTCAAAAGATACTCAGAAATGGGCAGTGGATTCGGTTCTTAATACAGCATCAAGTGTGTTTAGATTTTTACTGCCAGTACTGTGCACAAAATAAATGTGAAGTAAATTCAGATAACCCCCATTACAAAAGAGAAAAGAAACATTTCCCTCACTGTGTGTCTCGTATTTGAGTACTGATCACTTCAAACCTGAGTTGCGGCTGTTTGTAAGCAGTTTTGGCCCAGTTTGCTCAGTCTTTATTTCACATCACCTCAGTTTTTCGGAAAACAGTCCTACTACTTTAGGTAAATGCTCATCCAATCCCCTCCTGAAATTATATAATTCTGTTGGTTCCCTCATAAATTACACAGAAACTAACAGAAATGTAACAAATCTGTTTTAAGTCTCCACCTGTTGAAACACCAACATCCAGAGCAAGCAGAAGACTTACACAATCCTCCAGACGTAGGCTTGGTATGAAGATCATGGTAGTTTTACTTTTATCCACGACAGAGAAGAACACAAAGAAAATGTATCATGTGTAAGAGAAACCCAAAAACATTTAAACTGGTCATTGCCCAGCTCACTTCTTCTTCTGTTAGAGAGAAGATTTTTCATGGCTAAAATTCTATTTCCAAATAATCCATATTCTTTCAGACCATTTCTACAACATCAGTTTACTGGGCCTCTTGTGATGATTCCACTCTTCCTGTTTTGAGGGCCACAACTGGATGATCTTTAAGGTCTCTTCCAACACTTGACATTCTATGATTCTGTGATTCCATGTTGCTGAACTGTGGAGCTTTTCACAGTCATGATTTTCTTGAGGATGGAAACTGAAGAGTGATTAAGTGAACAGGAAAAAGGAAACAATACCACCTCAGAAGGTAAGATGGGAAATCTGAAGTTGGTTTTGGAAGAGAAAATATAAAAAATCCCAGAATCTAAACATTACATTTTGGCAGTACCAAAAGAAAATTATCTTGACTGCAGACTAAGAGGTTTTTGGCTCTGTTTACATTCTTAAACTTCTACATATATTTGAAGTCTAGAAATAATGAATCCTGGAAGACTGAGTTTTCAAATTTTAAGAGGGAGCCTTGAAGCTGTCCAGATTCTGAAAAAGAATTACTCAAGACCTTACTTACTGCACCTTTAACATTGTTGTCCCCAAAGCTATTCAGATAGTGCTCCAAAGCTGTGACTCAGGAAATGAGGGCTCCCAGGGAGTTTTTCTCACTGAATAAATGCAGACAAAATCCAGGTTTAGCACCAGAGCAGGCTTCTATTAGAAGTGTGTTAGTCTAATAGTAGATCCCTCTGAGATACGCTAGGATGACATCCATGATAAGAGCTCTCCCCAGTCAGTTTTCCTCTGCCTCTGTTCAGTGACCCTCAGTAAAACAACATGAAAGCTGACAACCACATTCCATGAACATTACTTATGGTACATTTTAGTGACTTCAGCTACAAACATTTCCTCCTATTTTTCTCATCGTTGTAATCATTGCATGACCAAATAACTCTAAGTATTCATTATCACAATTGATTTAACCTATCTGTTTGACACGAGCCAACCAATCTGCTTCTAATTTCATTTTGCTTTCAAAACAAGTTTATGTAACAGACTAAGATGGATTTTTGTAATTTCCAACAACTCCAGATAACCAATCTAGACTTCTATGGATCTCAATTGCTTGTACATATAATGGGATAATATCTCTGAAGGAACCTTTGTTATGACAGCATTGTGGCAGGCCAAACTGCATAGATGGAGGGGCTTCACAGCAATACTTGGCAGAAAAAACAGTATATTGGAGAGTTACAACTGTTCAGTTCAGTATACGAAGACTGAAGTCCAAATGAAAAAGGGGTGGCATTAATAATTTTGGAATTGGAAAGGAAGGTCTGATTTCAGCTCATTTAATTTGTCAGGATTTCTGATTCTTTAGCAACAAGCTCTGCAGAAAGGCAGATATAGCTTTTAAATGCATTTAAAAGCATTAAAATGCAGTGGAATGGCAGCACATCTTCTTTGGGATACAATTTCTGCCAGAAGCAGAGAGATGAAGTCATGTAATTTATACCAGCTGTCATCTTTCTAAAGCTACCAAATTCTCTTTGCAGAGAGAATAGTAATAATAGAGTTACAAAAGTAACTCTATTTTCTTCTCATCTCTTCAGGGACTTGAAATATTAAGAGCCAGCATAGTTGTCTTTTATTTTCCTTACTCTGTCCTTTCTAGGTTTTGTACTTTCCTTATTCCTCTGCATGTCTCTTAACGCACTGTTTTCTGTACCATTTTCCCAGCTACTGAATGCAGAACTTTGTAAGAAATCCTTAAAACTATCATCCTGGGTAAACTGAATTACAGATTTAAGAGCAAACCAAAACCATGTCTTAAGAGTTCTTTATCTCTACGATCTCCGGAAGCATTTCAGGACAGGATCCAAAATATCTAATGCAATTAAGATACTGTGTTCTGGCATGGGCCCAGCTGAGACTAATCCTCAGAAAGAAAGACAATGTATCATGTATAACAGAAATGCTTTCTCTTACAATGCTTTGACTCAATGATAAAGATTTCTGATGGCTGTGTTGATTGCAAACTTGGGGTTCTATCTGATAGTTCCTATCAGATAGTTTAAAGCCTTGGATTAACCTTCAAGCAATCAAAGCATTAACTCTTTTTGATTGTGAAGACCTAACTTCCCCAGACATGAGTATATGGCTCTTGGATGGTTCTTAGATATATTTTACATTTTACAAATGCAAAAGGGAGGCAGAAAAGTCTGGACAAGGTTCTCAGTCAGTAAGAAGCTGCAGTGATCACAACTCCAGGAGAGCCTTGCTCCCCATTCACACAATGCCTTTGGACTGGCTGGACTGAAGCTGTTTGCATGTTCTTGTTTTGGTCTGAAACAAAAAGATATGAAGAGACCAACTATCAGGAGCAAGAGCTTGTAGGAAATTGGTTGTTTTAATTTACTGCACCAATATTCTGCAATTAAAAATTTTGATAGTTTATGTGCCTACATTTTCAAACGTAAATGAAATACATCAGTTGTGCCCGGAACCAGCTGACACAACTGAGATGTACCATTTGTTTTTCTTAAATAAAATAAGCTTATTTTCCTCATTTTTTCTTTAATTTTTTATATGGTCCTATACCTGTAAAAAAATTACATGATGAATGGAAGCCTCTCCAGGGTATTCCACTGCAAAGAATTTGCCATTTGGTAATGAAAATAGAAAAAGCTTTTTGTTTCTTCACAAACCAGATGCCAAAGCATTGGAAATTGAAACTTCAAATAGAGTAGAGAAAAATCATAAATTTTTAGACGTTGTGCTTTCCTCCTTTGAGGCAAGTGCTTTTATTAAATTTTGAAATTTAAATTGAACACAAAAATCTTTGAAGTACAGACACGATACTGAGGCTGTCATTAAGTGAATCTCATTAGGGTTAAGGAGAGATTCCCTGCAATGCAAGCCCTTGGAATAACATTTTACCACTTCAGTCTGAAGCACAGACCTGTTTACATAAGTGAGTTGATCAGAGACAGTTTCTGGCCAAAAAATGTTCAAGAAGATTAATGGCGAACACATGTTGTGTTTTGTTATCTAAAACAACGCCCAAATTCTCAACTGAAATCTAGGTTATGTGATGACATGGAATCTTGGTTAGGGGTATTTCCTGTTTTTGGGGTGTTTACTCAGTGTTTAGTTTTGTTGCCTTTTGGAGAACACAGTTGGGGCTTTTTGTAGAAAAATTTCACTCAATTACTAGGGAAAGGGTGAATTTTCCTTTCTGCTGTAGGGCAAAGAAACGTAGGCCTCAGAGGTGCCCCAAATATGTATTTAGAGAGCACAGGATTGTTTTATCCACAAGGACAACAATGAGATTACTAGCAAAAGCAGCTCCTCCCTCAATTCAAGCTATTCTGCAGTGTTAGGATGACAATAAAGCTTATGGCACAGCAAGAGGTTCGGTATTACCCTGGTTCACCAGAAATCACATGGTTTATAATATAATATAATATAATAACGTGCTGCTGGTTCTGTCAGCTCCAGGTAGGTGACTCCATTCTGCTGAACTGGTCAATAGCCTGGAGGCCTTTTTAGAGCTCACACTGCTACTGAATAATTAAATAGCACTGATGCAGAAACAGTCCATTATGCACAACAGACCAGGCATGTTTACCTTTGTATCAAAGAGAAACTCAAGCCATTAAATCAAGGAAGCTAAAGAAAGCTACAGCTGGAACTAGCCTGGACATCAGATGGATGTCCTGGTAGACAACAAGTTGAACATGAACTAGAAATGTGCTTTTGCAGCAAAGGTGGCTATTGTTGCTGCATAAGGGAAGAGCATGACCAAAGAAGTAAGAAGCAACAACTTCTTACAAAGAAGTAAGTCAGAGAAGGTAATTCCTCACTCAGCCTAGTGAGGCCACGTGTGGAGTCCTGGGCCCAGTGCTGGGCTCCTCACTTCAAGAGGGACGTAAGCATACTTTAGCCAGTCCAGAGAAGTGCCACAAAAATCACAAATGAATTGGAGCATCTGACATAGTAGGAGAGACTGTGGGCTGGTGTTGTGGTGTGTTTTGCAGTGGTTTGGTTTGTTCTGTTGACCCCTATTGTAATGGTTTCACCTCGTGTTTGTACCCCCCTCCCAACTGTCACTCTCCCTCAACTCCTCCCTTCTTTCCTGAGAGTTGTGTGTCAATCCTCTAAGTGCCTTCTCTAAGCCTTGTCAATCTCCAAGATCGCCTTCCCCTAGTTCTAGAAGCTTCCCAGAATCCATTGACTAATTGGCTAGGGATCAGTGAATCCTCCCTCAAAGTTCCCTTATTAGTTCCCAGAGTTGCTTATTACTCCCTTAGTTCCCCCCATGTTTTCCCTATTGGCTATTAGTTTGTTCCCTCCCACAGGTCCTCCCCCAGTAAAAACCCAGTGTAATCTTCTGGTCCCTGTCCTTGGATGATGTTCCTCCAGAGAGAATAAATCTTTGGCTGTTATGACTCCAGGGGCCCTTCTCTCATTCCTTTGCTGCCGTCGGACGTCAGTGGTCCTTCCATGAAGGAGCGACAACTCCTAGCCACTCTCCTGGTCTCCCCGAGCTCCGGAGGGGTGTCCCCCAGCCAACCCAGTGCCTGTGTCGGAGTAGCCGGAAAGGGAGTAGTGAAGGCACTGACGTCAGGCTGGGATTCTTTGACTTTGGTAAGAGTAGGATTAGAGGGAATTCTTAATAGCATGGATGGATACCTGATACAGTGGGTGTAAAGAAAATAGAGCCAGACTCTTTTTTTTCATAACTGAGGATGATTCAGGATTTTCACAGGTTGCCCAGCAAGGTTGTAAGTCTCTGTCCTTGAAGATATTGAAACCCAGTTGAATATGGTCCTGAGCAACCTGTTGTAGTTAAACCTGCTTTGACCCAGGGGTTTAGAATAACAATCTCAACAGATTGCTTCTCACCCTAACCATTGTGTGATTCTGCAATTGCAGGCTTAGCCATGCAAGTGAGTGTGATATACTGGGGATTCACTGTCCACATCTCAGCTGCACTCAATAGAGATACTAGCTTAAAAATCTCATCCTAACTGAGCATTCAAACTTCTATGTGAGTGAATATGACCTACAAACTTACTCTTCAGTATGTCTCTGGCAGCTGCTTTCTACCTTACAGTTCTTGTGTTCTATCTGTTGGAAGGAGAATCATGAAAATGCAAGAGCAAGAGATAGAAGAGGTTCTGGTGTATGCACCCACATAACATAGACTGCAGCAGACTGTCCTGCCTGGCACAAGAATGATCAAACACACTGTTGTTGCTGGACCAAAGTCACATTTTCAATTTGACACTTCAAAAACCTCTGCCTACACTGGTACTGTCCATGACTGCATTACCTATTTCAGGTTACAGATCTGCCAGCATTAGTGTTGTCTTTCTATTATGTGTTGTTTCTCCTCAGTGAAGACTGAAGAAATACTAGCCCTTGGTTCACACCAGGGACTTCAAACATTGTCATGCACCATGCCATTTCCCTTTTACAGAGGGAAAACCAAAGTCAAAATATAATCTGTGGCCTCCAACTCGTGGCTACAGGAGTTTCTAGGAGAGACAGCTGAACATCACAGGTTACAGCTCTGTGCAAATAAAGCCAACAGTGGGATTTGGGATGACAAAGGCTAGGCCTGCTTTTGTCAGAGCAACATAGGAAATGTATGATACAGTGGAAAAAGAACCCAGGGATCCCTGTTGCTGTATCTGTTCTCCACTTTATATTTTGTCCAACAATATGTCCATTCCTTGCCAACTAAGTTCTCAATTATTCATTTTGTTACTGGGTACTCATATTTTGTGGGTAGCCACTAGTCAGTTTGAGTTATTCACTTCTACAGAATGCTTCCTCTAGAAGGCACAATAAACAGAATTAATTTTTAAATAGTTTGAGTTGTTTGAAAGCCATGACCAATGGTTATTAATATTGGCACAGAACAGGTCACATGCTGATGATTCAAGGGATAGAAACTCTAACATTTTGGACAGAGCTGATGTTTTTATAGTCACTTGCCTTATATCCAGACACTCTGGTGGTATAAGCGTTACATGTGTAGTAAAAGAAATCTTTAGATGAAGCAGACCTTGTATATTCAAGTATTTCAGTTTCCATTTCTCAGTTACAACATGCAATTTTGTCATGCATCTCTTCTGCAAGACAAAGGAGGAAGGGGTTTCTCTCATTGAAGGCAGTGGAAAGTATCCTTGATATAGCATGCACAAATATGGACATGAAGCTGTGAGGCTGCACTGCTAACAGCCCTTACAGATGCAAAGAAGCATGCACTCAGATTCTCAAACAACCTACAGTGATGTTTTCACTTGAAATTTTTTGCACTGAAGCTCATTCTTGTGATAAAAAATGGGCACTCCCTGGGCAGTTGGCTCAACAAGCCAAGAAATCGTGCCACTTGGTGATTGCAGCCTAGTTACTGAGAGCACAGCTGTACATTATTCTGCTTCCCTAAAAAAATAAATTAAAAAAATCTCCAAGGCTTGCCACTGTTTGGAAAGAACCTATAATTTTTTTGCACATGTCTAGACTGGTTTACTGCTTTTCAGTGTGACTTCTTGTCATGGTATCACAGCCAGTATGTACTTTTTCATTGCTGCTGACCAAGGCAGACTCTGAGTAGTCTTCAAAAGCAAAAGAATCTGCCAGTAACTGAGTCAGTTTAAGCAGCCTGCCAGGAATTTGTAGCATGCCATACAATACATTTTTGAATCACCATCTGAAAACAGCCTTGATGAAAAAGTACTTGACAAGAAAATGCGTCAGAAATTCCCAGATGATATTATGCCAGGATTCTGCCATGTTCCCTTTCTCTCCAAAGTCAAGGCACTTCATGTCGGTATAAATGGCTTTTCAAAATATCCATTCAATAAGGAGCATGACCTGGGGCTGCACAGGAGCTTTGACAATGCCAGCAATGTGGAGAAACATGGAAGTCTGATGCAACGAGACACGCACACATACACACACATTGCTGGGGACTGTAACAGAAATGAGGAACTGCTTGGATGTCCAGAGCCATGAGGATAATGCCCACCTCTGTCACATTGCAGTCTGACCAAGAACAACGTGCCTGTGGAAAACGTGCGCAAATCCTGGGGGAAATAGAAGTTATTCGCGTTTAATTCACCACTAGGTGTCACAACGTCTTCATTTTTAAGCCGACTGCTGAGTTTTTCCATGCCTTCAGGATAGAAAAAAGCTCAAGGTGAAGGCAGGAAGACAGAGTATTAGCCAAATACCTAGGCCAGCTCCAATCTAAATTTTTCAGTAAAGTCAGGTTGGTAGATAGCACATTCAAAAGAAATTGAAAATGAGAAATCATCCCTTTTGGAGATTGCTTCGAACCCGGACCATAGTGAAACACTAAGAATGGCAGGAGTGCAGGTGGCTGTACAGTTCAGCATGCTTAGTACATCACAGGATTCTTCTTTGTATTTGTTTGCATAACCCTGCCAGAAATGAGCCCCAGATGCAGTAGAACTACAGGTATATGAAAGTGAAAAAGGTTTTCCCCAAACTTACAACATGATTCCTCTTTCCAGTGTGTCCTAGAACAGCTGATTTTGTTGAAAGTCCATCCCTGTTGTTACTGACAAATGCTGTAATTTTTTGTGGCTTTGTAGACCAACAAATACACAGCACAAATCTATGTACATATTTTAATATTCATTCACAGGAAAAACATGGGTCAGGAAGAGTTAATGCAACTACCCCTCCCATTGCCACATACTTTTTCTATGCTGCCATGCTCTCCAGGGAGGTTTCACTAGCTCCTGCTCTGCTGGCTTTTCTACTGAAAAAGCTGGGTTTATGTTCTCCATTGAGCTGAGAATAGACAAA
This sequence comes from Nicator chloris, assembly GCA_013400495.1. NCBI lineage: Eukaryota > Metazoa > Chordata > Aves > Passeriformes > Pycnonotidae > Nicator > Nicator chloris. The sequence continues at coordinate 6,539 of WAAE01011878.1, read as the reverse complement.
TTGTCTGTCTTCAGGGTAAGGCTGGAATATATTTGATTTTCAAGTGTGTGGACTCTGAGGCAAACCAGCAAAGGAGTGAGGAGCTCTGTCTCCCTCTCCACAGTCTCCACAATCCCCTTCAAGCTGAGATAAAAAAATTAAGAGTTGCGGCCTTGTCAGGAGAAGGACAAACAAATGGTTGCTGAATGCTTTCCTCCTTCTCTCTGTATATAACGTCACATTTAATGCACAGGGGTCTGGGGTGGACATGAACCCACCAGCCCAGGAAGAGGCAGGAGACTTGATGCATCAGTTTAGATGCTTCTGGGCACTTTGAGGAACTTGGCAACAAGAGAGGACTGAAGCAGCTGCCCAGTATGGGCAGATGGTTTTTCCTCTGACCCCTTGTAGAGTCCACATTTACTGGATGATACAGCTTGTTCTCTGAGCCAAAGGAAAAATCCAAACATTGCTGGATGCAGTCAGATTTTATTTGACCTCTTAAGTAGTTTAACATGGTTCTGGCCTTCTTTCCCATTTTAGGTCTTTCCTTCCTAACAGCAGAAGGGATTTAATGATACAGCTTCTCAGCCACCTACCTAATGCCCTGAGCTGGATTTGTCATAATTGTCTTTAAGATAAAAGGTCTTTTGTTCACTTTTTGGGACATCCTAGAGAGACACAGGTAAATCCAGAAGGGAACCTCACCTCAAGTGAGTTTTTCTCTTCTAGATGCAAAGGGTGTTTTTATTGTAACTGTGCTATGAGTTTCCATCTTCCTATTCTTTAAGTTAGGAATCTGAGAATCAGCATTTGCATGAGAATTTAAGACTCTACAGTTTCCTGCATCCTTCAAAGTAAAGTCACTGGGTGGTCTTGGCACTGAGCTCTCATATGGGGCCAGTAAAGGTGACTTTTATAAGTACAGAAACCTAGGGATCTGATTTACATTTAAAATGTGTAATTAATCTACTGCATAATTAAGACTGATTCATATTCATATTTTGTGTTGAAACAACACAGAAAGATTTCACCCCTTAGGATTCGGTGGGCATGTTGGATATTTGTCTAAAAGGGATGCCGTTCTACTTTTTACTTTTCAGAATTGTCTCTAAATGTAGTATTATTCATTTAATATTCCCTTTGCTATTACAGAAATTTATATACAATTTTCTTAATATTTTCCAGTTTATTTGCCTTGGGCATTTGACAATATCTTGAATCTAGTCTGCTTAACCTTTTTAAAATTGGAAAGTGTTATAGTAAAACCACAGAAAAGCAGGGGAATTCAGCAGCAGGTGATGGGAAAAGAATATTTTCCACCCATTCTCTAAATTAATGGAGTGTATTTCAAACTGTCAGAGCCTTTAACCTATAGATTTAGTTTATTAATCACCATTCTTAACAAATACAGGGTAAACTGAATGTCATATATTATTGCGCCTGATAGGAAATGGGAATACAATGCCTCCATTTATCTTCTGACCCCTCATTTTCAGGTCCTGAAACAAAGCCCCATGTCTCCTAGATTGAAGAACCTGCCATTTCTATAGCTGAATGCTCTTCCTCTTCCAAATCTGTTCTACCTCTGTCTTCTTTTGTGCAGATAGGTGGTTCGTCATTCAGTAAATACTTGTTGACTTGTTGACAAATTATTCTGCAGCATTTTTGCCCTATAGGAAGTAATGGTTGTCTAGTGAGAATATAACGGAAATACCCTCAAGATATCCAGAAGCTTTGCTTTAGCCAAAATTATATCTGAGTATCAAGTATGAGTAGAAGAAATACATATTTTTTCAAGAATTTCACATAAACTAGATTAAGTGTTGAGGAGGAAATGCTAAAGATCTCCTAATGCTCCTACAGAAACATTATTAACCCTACAAATTGATTTGATCTCCAATACAAAAATCCTACCAATGTCAGTTTGCAAATTCTACTCAAACTGTAGTAGAAGGCTGGGATAGGAATTACCAGAGACATCAGATTAAACTCTTGAACAGCAGATCTAAGAGTGGATGAGCCTTGCCAAATCAGAAGCTGCTCTGAGCATATGCAGAAACATGAGTTTAGTGCTTGGGAGATCCTTTCTTGGCAAAGCTAGAGGATGTGAGTGCTTAACAGAGTCAAATTCCACACCTGGACTTGGCATCTAAACTCTATTTAAATCTCACTTCAGAGCTAAAAAGGGACATTATGCAGTTGGTCTGCACTCTTCTCTTTTTTTCTTTTGGAAAACAGGGAATCTGTTTCATAGTGCTCCTCTAGATCTACTGCCAGAAACCACCTTAGGAAAGGTAGGGGTCTTTACCTCTGAGCAGAGAGCTCACACATCAGTGAAGGAAGGGGAGCTGTCCTCCCTTGTCCCCTGAAGGAAGGGGACTATGAAGTACTTGTACACTGTGACAAAGGGGACAATGACAAAGACCTCAGACTTAAATGGATCTGCTCTTATCTTATTCTTACACAACACAACCTGAAGAGTTGAACTTGAAGGGGAGTAGAAAACACCTAGAGGGCAAATAGTAAAGTTTCCTTGCAGCCTTAAAGAGAGACAAGTCCTGATTGTGAATGTGAATTTTGATTGTTTAGGAGCAATTTTGCTTAAAAGTAGGAGATAAACAAACATAGAAAGACCATATTATAGACAGAAGTCCTTGAAAAATCATACCTTAAAACAACTGACTATAGGATATGAGAGGCTGTGGTATTCTCACTAGACACACAGGGATCTGAAACACTGTGAGATCAAATGACAAAGAGAGAAACAAGAATATGGCACAGATAAACTGTGAGTTGAACACCAGTCCCTGGAGATTTTGAGTAGGCAGCTGGACTCCTCTTCTCTTGCAAACTTTTTCAAGTGCTGAATGGAGATGTGTGCATCTCTTCATGAGATGGCTGCAAACTAGGAGATAAGTCTGGCTTGTAGAAATTTAATGAACAATATTCACTTCTGCTCTGTATTGGTTTTTGGCAGGTGAACCAACATGTAACCCATGGATAAATTACAATGCCTCTGCAAAAATGAACAGTAGTCAGGATTGAATTGCTAGAACAATGTAATCTGTGACATGGTGAAGTCAGAAAATGACTTTAGGAAGCAAAAGAATGTTGCTAAGAGCTAAAGCCATCAGAAGGGGTGTCTTTTGGGGAGCTAAAATAAACCCACTGAAGTAGTTTGGTGACCCCAGCAGCAGGCAGTCAGAGCTATGTCTTGGAGGACCCACTTAACCCTGGAACATGTCACTCCATCAGCACAAGCATCTGTTTCAAAAATGCATGTCATCAAAGAGGCCGCTGAGATGAAATTGCAACTATTAGCCAAACACATGCCTCATAAAATATGAACCCAAAGCACTAAACTCAAACTGAAAAAAAACCCCCAAGTTCTCACTGTTGCTCTATAATGTTCCTTAAATAGTAGCTGGGAAAATTAGTTGCATGCAAATCTTAATGAATGAAATCCAGACTGCTATCTCCAAGCTTTTGAGTGAATGCCACTGCTGGGTCATTCACCAATGATACTGTTCAGTTTATTGGCCTCTTTATTCCAGACTTGTGTGCCTAAAGCAGTCATTTATGACAATGGCCTGATTTTCACAGCAAGTGTTCCCACATGCTCCTGCTGGAATTGTAGTTTTCAGACTCTCTAAAACAAGTCTGCTTTTTTGAGTGGTTAAAGATGGCTTTTAGTTGTGTAACTTTCAGGCATCCTGTATCAGAGAGTTTAGGCCAAGTGGAGAAAGTTACAGCAGATCTCAGGCATTTACTAAGTCCTGCCAAACCCCAGGGGACAGCTTATTCATCAGATTTTATATACTGAAAACTTGTCTTTGCTATCTGGGAGTTGCACGGTCAGTCAGAAATGTTGTCAGGAATGAATACTGCAAGCAGCACCGAAAACAATGTGGAGAGTTCTAGGGTTTTTGTTTGTTTGTTTTTAAATGGCATGTCTCCAACCAGCTGGACTAAACATCCTGGGCAGCCCTTATGGGGACTGGTCTCCTTGATGACCGCAGAAAATGCTGATACCCAAGCAGAGCGCATTTTGGGCATCACAGAGAAATAATCTGCTGAATGATGAACTGCTGACTGATGCAAGCACTGAGCAACTTGTTCTTGATTAACATTTTGCCAGTCAGTGTTAATTGGTCAAGCTTTAGTACTACTTCATTTTGGGCAATATTTTCTTGCTTTGATTTTATCTTTTGGCTTTGTAGAGCTGTCTTGTCATGTCAATGAAATGCTATTCAGGGAATTTAGGTGGTATTCACATTATTTGAGATTTCTACGGTAAATGGCATAAATTTCAACCTGTTTGTTTTGTCCTTGACCAGGACTTTTTCTTCATACTTTATCTTCCTTCTTTTGTCAAGGAGGGCAAAACAAATGTGCTGGTATCTGTTTTTTAAAAATAGTCATTTGATTGACCTCACTAGGATCAACTTGTCAAGGTAATGGACTGCGTGATGGACATCCATTCAGGAGCAGGTAGGTAGTGAAGATGGGACTTAGTTTGTTTTTAGACTTTTTTGGGGAGCATGCCTTTGCCAGGCTGTCACAATTTGTGCATGCTGAGCTTACTGCAGAGGGAATAACTCCTATATAGCCTGAGAGAAATCATATTTTTAAAACACCATCTCTAATTTGTTGGGCTATCTAAGGCATACATGCAGAAATGTCACTTTGGAGCCGGTGTCGCAGTTCTGGGATCTGAGCTCCTATTACTGCCAATTTACTGCTAAGTGGATAAACACTGTAGTTATTTTTGCTCTCATGCCATTCCATCACGGTGAGTACAGGTGAGTACCTATCCATGGATGCTCTTGGGCTGAGCAATAACAGCTCCAATACACCACCAAACCCCTGCACATGATATCCCAACTTTATGGAACAAGAGCTGAAACCTGGCTAGCTCTGCTTCATGTATTTGACAGATATCATGTGTTCTGTCCCTTAAAATACCATTGTACAATTCAATATATGGCTTTGATGCCATTGAGGGAAGCCAAAGGGAAAGGAAGTTTACTCTTTTCACAGAAACACAAGGACTTTGTGATTTCCCTCTGTATGAAAATGAGGTCAAAGAGACAGAGTGTCAGTGAAGAAGTGCAGAAGCTCTCTTGAATCCACTGGGTGAGCACCTACTGCCAGCAATGATTCAAACACCAAAGATTTCACTATTTTCAGCAGACTGAGGTTCCTATAGCCCCTGACAATACTGTTATGGAGGAATGCCCAGTTTTAAAATCCAGAGAACAACAGTATGCAAGAAATAGGATGTATGGGAAGTACTACATCCCTTCTTTACAATTTACTTGCACTATCTTTATGATGATTAGGCAACATTTCCCTGAGGGCCAACTGGGTCATATAAGGTAAATCATGTATTGAGCAGGGTTTTTTTCACCAGACATTGGCAGCAAGAATTGAATCTGACATCTTTTACTAGACATTAGTCTCTGGTTCTCTGGCTCTGGCTTGCAAATGCATCGCCAAGAAGCTTTGCCATTCCTTTATAACTAGTATTATTCAGAGTTACAATTTATTGGAGCTTCTGTACTCTTCTTGTCTTGACTGGAATAAAATAAAATCCAGAAATGTCCATTTCTGTTTATGACCAAGAAAAATATTGTCAATGTACAGAGGTAGAGAGGACAAAATACCTAGGAACCACAGGACAAAGTTTTAGGAAATTTGTGCAAATAGCTTACACAGGAGTCTTTTTGAAAAAGTAATTTTAAAATGAGGGGTCTCACATGCTTGAAAGGGCAGGACAAAGTGATGTTAATATGAAAAATCCACTTAATAACAATGAAGCAGATTTGCTTTTAAAATCTGTGCTTGAATGTATTCTGTGAGCAGTTAATTCCATTGATGGATTGTGTCCACAGATTGAAACGTGAGGGTTTATTGGGAACATGTGTTTCTGCAAAAATTAGTTCAGCACTGATAAAATTATTTCTGTACCCTGTCCTTTACCTTTATTTCCTCAGTGGAAATAGATTTAAAATCTAAAAAACTTGTCTTTTATCTAGTTTGCTATTAAGTGTACTATTGTCATTTTTCTTTCAGTGGTATCATGAAAAAAATTTGACATACCTTCCTAATCAATATTCCTAGTTGTAGGACTGCTTCTGACTTCACTCTCTGGTAATCAGGTGCATGATTCTAAAGCAGTTTTCAGTACAGGTTTTGCACATTGCTGTCCATGTGATTCTGTCTGTCCTTGATAAAACCTCCTTGTAGTCAATCTGGAATTGGTAACTTTTCCACATTGTGCAGAGGACTGACTAAAAGCATGGCTCAGACAAATGGTTTACTTATATTTGTTCCAGGTCTTTGCAAGTATCATCAGAGAAAAACACTAAAAGGCAGTCCTTTGAATCTGGGTTTGATTGCATTTCAGTCAAAATGCCTTGATTATTACAAACTCTTTGTCAGTCTCTCCAAAGATGTTTTGAAGGCAGTCTCCAAAACGCAAGAAGTTGTTGCAATGAGAAGATGTGTATGTTTTTCTCCACGTTCTCCAGTGCACTGCAGCCGGAAAAAATATG
>WAAE01011872.1:8017-25851 GCA_013400495.1 Nicator chloris | reverse complement strand
CAATACAGCTCCAGCAGCTCTGTTGTGAAATGAGTAAAAAGATTATAAAATAAACCTGGTAAAGAGTTCAGAGATCTCATATAAGAATGTGGAACATTCTGGAAATGCTCCCCTAAAGAAATTAGTCTTTAGGAGATATGTGATGGACCTTGGGACATGATTTGATTGTGGACAGAGGTAAGAGGAAAAGAAAAATAAACTTGTTGCATGGATGACTAAGGCATAATACTCCAAAAAGAAAAGGGGAAAAACAGTAAATTGGGGATTTTCTTATACTTTAACCAAATATAAAAAATATTGGAAAAATATAAGATGTGACAGCTCTATTCACTAACAGAATTGCTTTCCTCATGAACTCAGCTATAGCTGTTTTACTAAATAATACAGCAGTAGTTCTGTTTCTTCCTTAAAACAAAGGCATGGAGTCTCCTAAAGCTTCTGCATAGAGACTTTAAAGATGAGACTTTATCTATTTCTTTTTGCATAAGAGTAGTCCTATAGCTAATCTATTTTTACACAACTATAAGTCTCTGCTCTCTGTTCAGCAGTGCCTAATACAGTTTGCTGTAAACTTTCTGCAATATGTGCTGTAGAATTTATGATAAAATGCTATAAAGTTTTGAAGCAAATTTATTTTACATTTATAGCTAATTTTATTCTGTGTTTGAAGGAAAACCTTTTAAGAACGCCAATAATGTGAGAAAGCTACAGCAACTAAATTTATTGTTAAGTATCACATCAGTGGTACTCGTGGGGGCTCCTCTTCATGGGAAGAAAGCTTAAACAACATTTTCTAACACGTTGGATTCCTTCCCAGAGATGTGATGGCCTACAGAGGCAGAGCTGAACAAAGCAGGCTGGAATAGTAAGTCAGTAAACAACCCTTTTCAGAGGACGGCCACAAATAAGTGCAACTTTGTTTAATAAAGGCAAATTATAGTTATCTTTTGTTCTTTGGTAGGTGCATTATCTTTCTCTCCGTTCCACCTGACTAAACTGGTAGTATCTTTTCTATCACCTGACTGAGTAGTTGGCTGGAAATAATGGGACCAAACAATCCACTATTGTTACGAGAGACAATGACCTTTCATGTCCTTGGAGCTCGCCGTGACCTTTCATCTTTCCTATCCTCCAATGGTCTCCTCTAACAACTAAAACTACACCCTGTTAGGCTGAATTCCAGATTGTCATAAAAAGCCCCTTCCTTTCGAAACAAAACCAATTTTTACACCAAGGTGGTGGAGAAACACAGGTCCATTGTTCCCGCACAGATGGAAGTTAGAGTTACTAAGGCAACAGCTCTAATCCCTCTTTTTACCACCTTTTTCACATCATTGGCCTATCAAGTGTGCTACCTTTTAACTCATAAGCTCAAAAGCTGGTAGTCTAACTGACTGCCCTAATTAGCTACGATTTTCACAGTACAGACAACATGATGAGCTAATCGAAATTTGCAAAATAATGACGTACCTCCAGCAAATATTCCTCCTCCTGAGGCCCAGTCTTAGAATAACAATAATGAGACCATTATTAGCGGAGGGCATTAAAATGCTGCACTGCTGCTAAACAGAGAACTTAATTGTTCTGGTCTTGTCCATTGAATCAACAACCTATTGTTGTGGACTTGAAAAATAAAGGACTGGAGAATGGGTGCCATAATGATTGGTCTGTGCTGCCATACCAGCACTCTGTAGAATTGTTTTCCTTTTGAAACTCTTGATGGACTAGTAGTTTTGTTTAAAAGTAATATAAAAGCCAATTGTCTGGATAAAAAGTCCTATTTATTGAAATCTTTAGAAGCAGTTGCATGGATTTGTTCATGACCCCCAAGATAAAAACATAGGCACCGTAATAATGCTATTTGTGGCGACCACTGCTTGTAGTGACACTGCTTGTAGATAACGCTGGCCTGTCTAGCTACTGCAAAAGGAAGGAAGGCATTTCCTTTGCAGACAGCAATCATGGCAGAAGGTCAAATAGTGGACAGACCCAATTCATCTGTAAAAATGAGGATGTTTTCTTTCAAAAAAAATGACCTAATATGTTTGGTTATCATTTATAATTCAGGGTTTAGGACCAACTCATAAAGGTATGTCTAATCAGTCACAACATAGGACTTTTTTTTGCTAATTAGTTTTTAGATATTAAAAATGACAGACCTTATTTTTTCTTCACCTCAATATAATTGCACCCTAAATGTTGTCATTGGGAAACTGAATAATATAAACCTTGAGATGCAGTGACTGAACTGATGCAAATTGTAGCTTACTGTTAGCTTTGGATAGTCTTTATTTAAATCTGTGACTGGGAAGAGGAGACATCTAAAATCTCTGACATGCCTTTTAATCTTGGGGGTTTTAAAATTGTTAAGAAATTAGAAACTATAGCTTTTCACAAATGTTTAAAACAAACATGGTCTTGAGAAAAAATATTCTCTCAAATCAAAAATCATAGTTTTATTTCATAAAATCATTCTTAATTAACATTATCCTGGGTTCCTCTGGCAGCTTTTACTGCAACAGAACAGTTGAAAACTCAAGCAACAATAGATTTACACTTTGGAATGCAAACTAAAATCACATCTCATTGTATTTTTATAGTTATGCCTTTTAATACATCCTTCTACACACATATTGCTCAAAAATAAGCTATGACTCCAGATTAATATGAACAATGAAAAACTGTAACATTTGGGCTTGCAAGAATTTCCATTGGTAATTTGCTATTGATTTCAATAGGAAAAAAGTTTAAGGTTTAATGTTTCTCATTCCTATCAACGTATTTTAAATCGAATTGAGAAAAATAACTGTGAAAAGGGGAAAAAATAGGAGAGGAAAAATTAAAGTTAAAGGTTAACCCTAAAGGTATTTTCAGCAGTTCTAGGAACTGCTCATAAAATAAAAAATTTTCTTGCACGCATTTGCAGAACACCTTTAAAGTCCTCTCTTTTATAAATTGAATAATGCCTAATATAAAGTAGTATTAAGTTGTAAATAAGACCTCTTGCTTCATTCAATCCATGCTTTGCTTCATTTATCTTCATCTTGTTAGGCTAAATTAATTAACAATCTCTGTGTTGCACACTTTCTCTTTTCATTACATCAAATAATGGCCTGGATATGGGAGAAAACCCTCACCACAGGGATCTTGAAACACTACCTTGAGGAAGACTCTCTTACATATGCATTGCTTTAACAGTATTAACTAGTTGGATGTTATGACATTTATTAAATGTGTCCTTCAATCCTTCACCGCTGTAAAATAATTGTTCTGAATTTGTAAGAAACAAAAATACTTTTTAAAAAATCAGGGGCTTGCAGTAGGTCATGTTTACAATTTGGGAGCCACAAGTACTGAACAGAAAGAAAGCACCTAAATAGCTTTAATCAATTTTTTATTTAATATAAAAAACCTGAAACTTGAATACAGTTTCTGGCCAACTGTGCATACAGTCCCAAATATATTAATGTGTCGAATTGCTCAAACCAAGTTGCCATATCATCTGTTTGTGAATGTTCTGTATATAATTAATGGAGTGTCTGGGACAGTTTCGTGGGTAGATCTGGTTATTTAGATATTGTAATGGGGCACAATGTGCTAAACTATTAGGCAAGTTTTCTTCCTTTAACCTACATTATGGCATCTAGAGCAAAAGGACAAAACAGTAAAGCCTTCTTTAATCTCACCCTGATCAAACAACCCTCTTTCTCCAATCACAGCTTTGTGCGTGATATCTTTCTGCTAGTGTTTCTTATTTAATTAAAACAGACACTGACAGAAGGACATGGATTAGGACTGTAATGATGCATTTACTTAGATTAATCGGAGGCTCCTTTTGGAGTAATGGCTTAAACAAAGAACAAAAGGAAATTGTTATGAAACAGCCTTTTATCCCAGGCAAAGGTCAAATTATGAGGTTTTTAATTTTGTCAGCCTCTGTTATATTGGACCTTTCTATTGGAACATGAGAAGTGCTTCTCTCCCCTTCGCCCCCAAGCCAAGCCAGTTATTATAATATAGCCATTAAAGCTGCAAATTAAAATGTCTGATTTTAAACCAGGTTGCTTAGCTTTCAAAACCCTCTAATTAGCATGTTGTGCATTGTTGTGAGGGTAAGAAACCTAAAATGCTAATGACCTGCTGCCAGGTGACCACACTGCTGTGCAAAATAATACAGGCTTACTCAAGTAGTAGTAATACCAATAACACCCAGCTCTTATGAATTACCCAGCTCCAGGTCTGCTCTGCACCACATGTGCTTAAAGAAACAAAAGTGCACCCAGCCAAGGATCAGAGTTCAGTAGTCAGCACAAGAGATTGTTGTATGTTAACTGGGAAGAAATCTGTGCCCATTCAGACACTGTGAGGCAGGAGAAAAACATTTGAATTCACCATGGGCCTAGTGATACTTGGGCCAGGCACAGAGAAAAACACAGAACAGAAAATTCTTCCCCTTTTGAGCAGAAGCTGCAGATACACTTCTGTATATCTCAAAGTAGACAGCCCCAACTTGCTGTCATAAATTCTGCTTTTGTTCTGTGTTCACAATGCATGAAGATGCCCCAAATACAGGTATATTTTTGCCCTTTCCCAATTTACCATTCATTGCAACAAGTTCATTGAACACACAAAATTAAGTTAGATGATGATATTTTCTTAAAATCTGATACGGGAGAAAGCCTGGTAATGTGTCTTCAAAGACTCAAACCAAATAGAAAACATTTCCTTAAACCTCATGGTACTTGAGGCTCTAGGTTTTTGAATATTGGATTTTTAGCAAACATACCTCACACAAAATTTCAAAAGAAAAGGACTCTCACATTCCAGAGACAAAATGAAGCTTTAATTAACTTCCTTTTTCCTAAACTGCAGAAATATTCATTAGTCTTCTGCGCCACCAAAACTGTACGCAAACCCAACCCTCCTCCTGCCACGCAGTCCACATCTCTGGCAAGCCGAAATGTCACCCAGCACCCAGAGGAACACAACCTGATACCAGCAAAGAAGCAAAGCTTTGCCTCCAGTGCCAACACTGGGTCCAAACAGCAGCAGCAGAGGCAGCTGTTCAGCACCACAAATAATAGCATTCTGAGAAGGCCAGAATCATTAGTAGTCAAGATTAACCCCACTTGACCTGCTTTTTACCAACCGTTGAGGGAAAAACTACTTTCTCTGTAACTTGACATCTTCACCACAAAGATCGCGGCCCGAGCCCTTCCAGACATACCAGCACAGCGTTGACAGCGTTCCTCAGAGGTCACAATAGTAGGAAGTTGGATAAGATGTTGAACAGCTATGCTGGCCTTGATGTCTGCTCATTCCCAGAAATCTCCTGCCTTTCCCAAGTGATCCCTAATTGACCGTTAAGGGACAAAAATGACTGCAAAGTGCCTTTTCAGTAATTTTTAGTCCTTCGTTGCATTATGTTTTATTTACAAGCTCATCACCCTGGAGGGGTGTTACTGTGTGAATTCAAACCCCAGTGTCCCCAAAATTGCTACTCAAAACGCAATCCAATTCCTCTACAGATAAATTACCAAGTGACCAGGTTAGGCAAATTAAACCATAGGCATGGTCCTTTGTATGTTATAATCTCAAACCCATGTGTCAACACTCTGTATTGCTTGTCTTCTTTTTACACAGACTCTGCCACATTTTTGCCACTATACTCCCTTACCATGTGGTCCCAATCCTGAAAAACAAAGACAACTTGCCTTGGAAAATATTAACATGATTTCATGAAAGCCACTTACAAGACCCACATAAAAAAGGATACTACACTTATTTGCAAAGATAGAAAATTCAATTTACTTAACATTCAAATACCTGAGCTGCTTAAAAAGTGGCAAACAAAATGTTAATAAAATTAGCTACATAGCTACATTCAATCTGGTTAGAAGTAGTCTAAAATTCACAGTAGTCTTCTACAACTTTGAGATATCACTGTCATCAGTCAGTACTACCATTTATTTATTTGTTTAAACTTCTGTTCAGCCAAGATAATCACATCTTAAGATACATGAACCTGTTTTCACAGACACATGTATCATCCACCAGTGTTCTTTGGCTGCCTCTTCGTTGTTATTTTTTCCTGAATAAAACCACCTCTGTGAGACAGAAAACACACTGCTTAGTTTATTTATTTTAAAAAAAAAAAAAAAAAAAGAGCTAACATGTAATGAAAAACAGCCTTCGTGCATAGTGATAGGTGGCTCTATCCTTTACAACTCACAGTCAGGAAAGTCTTATTATTTTCCTTTGTAGAATTCAACCTAACAGTGTGTTTTAGAGGCATCTTGGTATGGCTATTGCATTGATATGCCCAGTGCAAGTACATTGTTTCCCAAAAGTTCTATTTGTTCCTTAAAATATATTAAGTATGCCAACACTCTTTTAGTCAGTAAGTAATAAAATCTGCATTAGTACCCTACACAGAATATGAATTCATGCTTTAAGATCAGAGCTGCTTAGATAGCAAATTATCTGCATCATTTCCCATTTAGCAGCTAGAGAGCTGTCCAGGTACAGTCTGTGCCTCCATGAATATGATACTTCATGTCCTGTGTTTTTTTGCTGAATATCCATGTGTTATGTAGAAAAACATGTAAAAGAACAGCAGTAATCTAAGACTCCAGTGCAGGATCCTGACAAGAGTCAGGTTGTCACAGCAGCAGCTAGAGGCATAGCACGGTAGATGCACCGGTAAAGCAATCAAATACTACACAGTCCTGCTGCTTTGGTGCAGAACAAGGCACTGATGAGCCTTGGACACATCACAAGTTCAACTGGGTCCATTAAACTGTACCTCTGAGTAACCACAGTTCTCTGTCACGTTGACCCTGGGAACTCTGGTGGCCAACACTGAGCAAAGACAATCTGCTTCCTCACTTTTCCAGCACCGCTTTCATACAGCCAAGCAAAAGTCACAATACGCTCTGCACTGATGGACAACAGAATAAAATGTACCAGGAAAAAAACATCATCAAGTCGTTGAAATGTCATGCATAATATGTAAGGGGATTTGACCTAAAGAGAGGAAGAAAAGGGGAGTTCCTGCTATGTTTCTTTACTCAAGTAACCCCCTAGATTAACGTGTGGTTACATAAATGCATGTGTATCTGTAGAATTTAACCTGTACAGTAAGGAAACACATATACATAATGGAACCTGTATAACAGTCATACAATAGAACCAAATTCTCTTGTCCAAATTAACAGCTTGCACACAACAGCAATTTTCTCTATCTTTACATACCATGAAGGAAGAATGGTTCTTATCTCCGAGCACCAGCTCTCTGGGTTTGCCCCATTATGCACAACCTCTCAGTTTTTTCCATGTGTCCTTCTCTACAGGTCCCCTGCATCCTGATCTACCTGGTCAGTCCATACTGGCATCACTGTCTGCACAGCTTTTTGTATCTGTCAGGTGACAGAAAGCAGAACTTTTTGCTCCTTGGGTTTCCAAAACATTGCATCTGGGCCATACAAACCAGCTCCCTTTCAGCCCTAACTACAGGACCAAGCAACTTAGATATCAAGTCAGATTGCCACATTCACCACTAGAAATTCTTTTTACTATTTAACTCTTTTGCAGTCCTAGATATCACTCCTCACTCCAGAACTCCATTCCCATCTGAGTTGCATTACAATGCACAAAACAGTGCTCAAATCCTTTACAAATTTATTTGGTTTTGGTACCCTATGAATTGGGATTTTTTACCTCTGAATTACCACTGAACTTCTCTCCCAACATGTTAAACACTCTTCACAATTGGAGGCTTCATATTTTTATATCTGCTAATTTTTTAAGTCCTGAGGATAAACTAGGTAAATTATGGAAGAAAAAAAAATCACACAGTCAATGTCATCCTTCTGGTTATTTTTCACTTGATTTCAATAAATGATAAGGCTATTATATTCCAAAAGAATATTGATCTATGCAATTCATCCCTTGATTTTATAATGAGAGTCAGAAATTAATTCTATAAACTATTTCTTATTAGATGTGTATGTATATATATCAAAAGAATCTGTTAAGGCACTTCAGTTTGCTTTTGAAGCCAGCACAGCTTAGAGACAGAAACCACCATGCATATACAATTACAGTGTCAGACTTACACCCACATGATAACCATGTGGTGAACTTCGATATCTCCTCATAAAATGATTCACTAGGCAACTTTTAGCATTTGGCCTACAATTTTCCCACTAGTCAAAATTTCCCAATCAGTATAGTCTAGTGAAGGAAGCACACCAAAGTGCAAGGCCTAGTCTTGACTCAGTATCTGGCATGCTATTTACCTCTCTATGCCTGTGTTTATCTTGGTGTAAAACAGGCAAAACAACATCTTTATAAATCACCTTTCTCTACTGCTTTGAGATCTCCTGCGAAAAAGGAGGAATGAGAGAATCTGAACCTCTAAGCAGTACGAAACAGGCATCACTTCAAAATTAAACCAAAGAAATTAACATTAAAATTTGGAGGTTTGCTTGGTTTTAATTGCATGGGTTGGACTCGATGATCTTAAAGGTCTCTTCCAACCTAGTGATTCTGTGTGTAATTTCCTCTCTCTAATGTTGGTGCTTTCAATACCCAATCAGCCAGCCATACCTCTACCTTGTTTTATTACAAAGTGAATCAGAACAGAGAAATCAATCAAGCCAGGACAGTGAGTGCACTATGTTTACATGATACATCCCGTCCATATCCATCTTCGGTTCAGCCTGAAATCCTGCTCCAGCTGCATCACCTTTCAGGCTGACAAATCTTTCTGATGCTGTGCCACACAGAGTTTCAGGCCTGGAAGGTGCTGCAAACAGGCACTTTCACTACACTTCTCAAAGCGCCAAATACCAAAGTTTCACACATTAAACATCCCTCAATAGGTACACCTGTCGCAGTTTAATGGTACGCACTGTCCAGTCTTTGAGCACTCATTTTTTTTCTGCCCATATAATTATCAGTGTGTTAAATCTTTCCTTTCTAGAGAGAGGAAATTGAAATACAACCTGCATAGAAAGAGAATACTATAAACCACAGCGCAGAGACTCATTTATAGCTCACTGCCAAAGAGCTTGGGGTAGTAGAGTTTGAAAAAGTGTCCATTTTGATATATATTAATATTTTGGGGTATATCTAAATCTTTATGCAATGTCTATTGCAACACAGTGGGAAACTATCATATTCATGGAAACTAAAGCAGTTCAGTAAGCAAAGTGATGCAAATAAGTGAAACCACCTACATTTTCTAATTACTGTAATCAATTTCACATTCTGCCAAGCTAGCTTAACACGTCTATAAAAGTTTTGCTGGTAACCACAGAGAATGAACTGTACAACTACCTGGTTTCTCCAATATTTATTAAAAATATGATTATCCCAAATGGGTTTTGAAATTATTATACCAAGTGGGTTTCTATGATTCTTTTTATATATATGTGCACACCCCTGCATGTATGCATACATATATATGTAGGTATACATACCCACAGGCATAGCTACATTTAAGGAAAATCATTAGGTTGTGTTTTCAGCCTTTTTTTCAAAGATCACCACTTCGAGCAGATGGAAATACAAAGGCATTTCTCTGCTCTGGTACCTAAAAGAGGACACCACAAGGTGCAGAACAGAGCAAGGGCTGCATGTGAACAGCCTCAGGGAACAGACGTCTCAGCAGAGGAGGGAGCAGAAATATGGAGAGGAGAATGAGAATGGCAGCAGCTTGGGTGAGCCCAGGAACTCCCTACAAAACTGCAGGAACTTCTGCCTAGCATCTGTATTTGATGGGAAATGTTGGCAAGCACTTCCTTCCAACAGATTTCTTCAGATTAGAAAAGGGATGTGAGAATTTAAAGAGTTAAATGCATGAATTAACAGCAAGGTTTGACACCCCCATCTAGAGTGAATATCTTAAATCCTAGAAAGAAGCATTTTGCTTTATTTTTTTCCCCTTCAAGCCTGCACCTTTTGTCATAATGAAATACACAGTCAGCCTTCAATTGGTAAAATATTTGTGTTGCCATGCAGTTAAACAAATGTTTTTTCATTTTCTTTTAAAATAGCCTCCCACCCATGCTTCTCTAAACAGTGGCCCATCTGTCCAGCTGCATAACATGTACAAGCTGAGCAGTAGTCTCATCTTGCCCCCACTAAAAGGGTCCTTTCCTTATTTCATTAGCCAGAACACATGAGGGATTAATAGGACTTCAAAAATAATGGAGTACGTCTGAAAGGAATCCTGATTTCATAATATCCCCACATTCCACTATAACCCACAGCATCTGATCAGCATTCGGCATCACAGTTCTGGCACAGGCAAGTACAGGAGACCAAGGTAATCTTTCCTTATTTCTTTCACAGACAGATATTTCATAACTCCATTCAGTGCTCTTTTTCTTCTGTTTTTATTCTCCCTGATTCTTTGTGTGAGATATGAAGGACTCACTAGTGTATCAAATTTATGGTGGATACCTGCTATACCACACGTTATAGTCTCGCAGTTGTCTGCCCTGCAGTAGGGAAGACTTGCAGAGTGTTTAAATGGGCAAGATCTATAGAAACTGTAGTTAAAATACTATTGCGTTTATGTGTTTTTCTATACAAACTAGAAAAAAAATATATTTTATTCCACTTTAGGGCAACATTTTAGTACGAGACAATATCACAACCAAATATATCTTGTTGATATTTAAAATCTGAACATATTCCCTTCTGTAATTTTTTCATCTATGTGCACAATTTATACAGGAGCTTTGAGAAGGGAAAGAATGAAGCGCTTGCCTCTAATCCCAAGGGATTTTTATGTGGGGTTGTTTTTGTTGGGTTTTTTTTAAATCATTATACTCTTCCTTCCCATCACTGGTGACCATCACTGCAGCACCACACCTCCAGCTGTGAGCTTGAACACACAGCTCCCTGAAGCCAAAACAAATGGTGCTTTTCTGATGTAGAACAAGGGACATTGGAAGTAGGGGGAAAAAGCTTAAGCTTCCCTTCCTTTTGAATTTCAGTGTCACCTCTCTTACGGAGCATATGACACAGCAACCTAGCCAATATGACAAATTACAAGAATAGCTGCAGCAATTAAGATTACACAAAATTATCAGATCTTTTAACGGCAATTAAATATTGTGTCACCTTCAGGGGGAAAACGCTTTAAATCGTATTTTGCATGACATATTTGGTAAGCTGGATAGCCTAACTGGTAAGACTTTTCTGTTACACACCACAAGATGAAGTTTTGTGCACCTGATGTTTCTCGTCTCAGGAAGAACTATCGTCTAAGAGGAGAGGAATTCCCACTTGCAAGAAATCCAGCGCATGGTAGACACAGACAGACAGAAGGATGGATGGAAACGGTAAATACCAACAAGTAAAAGGACTGGAGATTACACTGGCCGTTGTGCAACAGCTACAGAAAAAGGATTTAAAAGAAAAGTGGTTTTTTTCTCCCCATGAAGTCCAGAGTACACATTTTATTATAGTGAGCACTGACTTAATTTTCCAAGACTCAGCCTGAGACAACAGCAGCTGACTACTAGCTCAGCAGCGAGAAGTCTAAAATTAGTATTTTTAAAAGTCTTTTTATTCTCATAAAATTTGTACATTAAAACTGACATTTTAAAAGGTTACTTCTGTGGAGAGGAACTAGCAGCTATCAAAATCTAAAAACACCAATCAAATGCAAACTTGTTTCAAACTAAACTCCAGATAGCGCAGACAAATCACCATGCCAAGCAGCGGCGCAGAGCGGGCGAGAGCTTTGGGAAAAATTATAAATTAGGTAAATCTTCAAGTTATAGTATTACTGCATCAAAGCTGTGGTTTAGGCATCCTAGTGCTAACTGCCAAACTGTCTGCATTATTCAATGTTGTTAGCCATACTACGTGTATTTCCAATCACTTCAAACAAATTATCAGTTCCAATTGAGCAGGTTTGTGGTAGAGCCAGAGAAAAAGGCTTTCTTTCAAAGCTTGCCTGCTCTATTTTTCTGTCCTACTCTAAAATATACCTTATTTGTATGGATTTTTATATACTTTCAGGTAAGAAAAAACAGCTACTCATTAACGTGTCCCCAAGTGTATTAAAATTACATTCACCCCAGTCTTTCATATGTAAGGTTTTTTTATCTATCACATACAGCTGTAAGTAGAAGAGACAAGTTAGTCCAAGGACATAATGTCTTTCAGGCTCTATAGCACTTAGCAGGTTACTGGGCCTCCAAGGCCTCACAGATTTAACCAAGACTTTTCACACAATCAGGTAAAGAGGGCTAAGCCAGTCAGCAGATGTCCCATTCAGATAACAAAGAGAATATTTTAGTGACAATGTGAGAAAACAACAGTAAAAATGGGAGAGAAACCCACTGAACCGTAGAGCTCTTTTTTTCCTTTACAAAGAACCATTGACTGGAGTTTGTGACATTCACTGTAGTCCTCAGCAAAGGGAAAGTCAGTTGTACAAGCTTTGTCACAAGAGATCCAAACAAGAATCAACTACAACAATGCTGAGCAATTTTCTACATTTTAATTTCCTCTCTGGATTTAGCATGTATTCATAGAAGATCCATTAAAACACCACATTAGTATATGAAAGATTACTGTCATGCATGTCATCATTAAGCTGATCTACATCATCCTTAACGATTCCATGGTCCTATTGCTGCAGTTCTTCCTTCAGTTTCACCTCAGCACTGCAAATTTTCAGTGTCCTCAAGCCCAAGGTAGCAATTTTATAACTTTCAAACAAGAAATGGCTGTCAGTATCCAAAATGCTTACACCTACTTGCAAACCGGTGAAGAGGTAAAAGCACTGTGGTGTGAACAAAGCCAGTTTTAGCATTTGTTAAGGTCACTTCAGTTCCTCAAGTGTCTCTTCTTAGAGACCATTACCTCAGCGAAATACGCACACCAAACCATAATAATAATGGAGATAACCCATCTGAAGAACCAAGTTTGGGGTGTGGTTTTGAATTTGAATCAGGGAAAAGATGACTACACGCTCCGTGTTCTTGCTCTTCTCTAAGGCCAAGTTTAAATAAAGAGGAATACTTTTCAGCTATCTTGGACCACATTTCAATGGCAAGGGAACTGTGAATGAAAGAAGTTTACAAAGGGGACTGTTAAACATTAAAGTATAGTATAATCACTGTATGAATTAGTCATAGCCAGTTTAGGCACTGTCCAACCCACTTTCCAACCATCTGCAACAAATGTGCTCCATTAAAACAGAACCATATGGAAAACAAGCTGGTAATTAACACAGCTTCTATGCATACCTCTAATACAGCACAGATTTCAAACTTTGAGTGAAACTGACTGCTGAATTACTTCCATATTGCTGCTGTTTAGACCTTGGCAACACATATTTATCCTCACTCACTGCAGTATGTCATCCCAAGATACTGCTATATCATCAAAATAAGCATGAAAAACCACCCACAACTAAGCCACTCACTGTGGTTTATAGCCTCTGTTAATAAAATATTTGCAGATCAAAGTATAACAGACTTTTTCAAAGATGTGTAATACGTTACTTACCAGGCAGTATCAAAACAGATAGCTATTGCAGGGCAAATCAATTAATTTAATTGCTAATTGGTGATATCATGTACTATGGAACAAAACAGCTCCAGGTTTGAGTAGCTTTCTCCTCTACCAGATTTTCTGAAGTGCTAGAGATGCTGCACTTAACATTGTGTTTTTTCCAACTCAAAGGGGACATGCAGAATTCCTAGTTCCAAAACTCAGAGCACTTAAGAATGCTCGTGGATACTAATATTTTGGTTATTTTTCTTTACTAAAATAACAAAACTAGAATACTTCACTATTTTATCTGAGTGTACAAGATGCAGAAAGGGAAGTTTATGATGAAAAAAAAACTGATTATAAGCAAAATCAAGTCCAAGTGAAGTGCCAATGCTCAGTATATACATATGCCCCTTTCTACCCAGTCCATCAGAGCTCTTCATTTGAAAAGCCTGGCTCTTTAATTCAGCGTGTAGACATTTGTTCACTTAAGCTCAACAGTTCAGCCTGCAAGGTTTGGTCAGGGAGGTAAAGCCCCACAGAAACAGGTAGGCTGGCAGAGGCCTCTGGAGGCCTCCAGCTCACAGCAGCTCACATTGCTCAGGTAAAGAAAACTTAAACACTGTAGTAGGGAAAAAATGTACCTAAATAATAAAAAACCCCACACTGAATATTTAAAACATGACATTTCCAATGCAAATTAAGCTGCTTTAAAACACGGAGTATTAAAACTGGGGGGGATTTTATACCTGTTTGGAATATTTTTAGAAACCAGAATTCTAGTTCAAAGCACCCATGTTTCCTCAGTTATCCAAGATGAAGTTAAAAAAACTAACTACAGGCATCATTTTGCCACAGATTTCCCAATATTCCAAAGAAGAGACTCATTTCAAGAAGTATTAACCCAGTACATATACAATTTCCAAAGCATTGAAATTCTTGAACAGCTTTCCATGATTCTAGGTCATCGTGGGCCACACTGTTTCCAAAGACCCACAAGAAAACATGATGAGCCTGGAAACAAAAGATTTAGAGGCAGAATTTCCCACATTGATTGAATTCTGTTCACTGAGAAGTTTCTCCCCCATTAAGCAGAAAACGTGAAGAAACTGGAAAATAAGCTCCACATTTCTCCCTGTATGCTTTTCATGCCTTCAAAGGTTTGAATATTGACAGCAATAATACACTGTCCAAGCCTAATACATTGATGAAACAAAATAACTTGGGTATTATTACATAAGTCTGCAGCTGCTTCTTAATTTTGTCCTTAGACCAGTCAATTGTAATAGTTATACAGAATAAGATATGATGTCTGTTGATGGATTTTGATTACCAGCATTTCAAGTTGTGTAATTAGACTCCAATGTTCATTTTCTCCAGAAAGGAAAGTTCTAGAAAGCTTTGTCCTGAAGATCTTCTTCCACTTATTACACACCCATAGGCTTAGGCGCATTGACAGAAATAAAAACATATAAACAGGAATCATTTTAAAATTCACAGTTTGGGGAGACATTATAAGCAATAATTAAATATCTAATACAAACAATAACTCATTTGGCTTAAAAATATACCCTGAAAGAGCTGAGGTACCATTGATTGGGTTGACTTCTGATTAACAACATTTTGGTTTAATAAAAAGAAGGTTTCAGTGACAGCCATATTAAACATCAGTTTGCAAATATGACTTCAAGTAAAGCATATGTATGTGTCAAAAACTGGCCTTCTGCCACTTTATTTGTTTTCTACATTCATTAAGCGAATGATACCTAGCCAAAAAGTCCAAAAATATTCAAATGGTATTAGTACTGCAAAAAATGCAATGCTTTGGAATTAGCACCTAAATCTCCTGCATCCCCCATAAATTCTAATTAAATTCCTACTATGCTATTCCTCCTGTTTTCCTCACAGCTGTTTTATATATTTTCACCTGTTTCACTTCCCTTTTTGTTCAAGTAACAAAAAAAGCTTAACCTTCCTTGATTGACAGAAAGGAATAACAATATTTAATTAACATCACTTCATATGTGACAAATCTTAAACTCCACTCAGTCAATAAGGCTCTATGAAAGTAGTCCCCCAACATTTTTAAAAGCTTTTTAAGAAAGCTCAGAACACTGTGTTCTTAATTCAAAAGCACATGCCGAGTTAATTATGGTCTTATGCTTTGACCAAAAGTAGGATTTGTGGGATTTTCTTTTTCTTAAGTCAAAGGATTCAAAAGTAATTTATGAATGATACTGAAATAATGCACGAATTAGCTGCTAACATGCTGTTAGTTTCAAGTGTTAATATTTTTTTTTCATGTGCTGGGAGGGTCGGCATTAAAGTCATGCTGACTTGAAACTCTATTTATACTAAAAACTGCATTAACTAAACAATCATGTTATTCTACAGTCCTCCTACTTACTTTTAGGTTATTGCTCTTGACTAGGTTACTTGTTTGGGAAATTTCTGCACAATTTCTGCCAACTCAAATAGAGACATTTCCAGAGCTAAACAAATCCTGTAACAGTGTCACATAGACTCTCCCTAGAGTTACTCCTTTATGTACATGATGTTTAATTCATGTTCCCACGTCTTTGTGAGCAGTTTCACTTCAGGTGTGTACTACACACATCCTCATATCTCACTGCTGGGCTGTTTAACCAACTTGCTTTACCATGACCTTGTTACTACTAACAAAGCAAATTGTTTTACAGTGACCTTGTTATTACTAACAGGTTTCCAAAGGGGTCACAAATCGATTCATGGCACATTCTCAGGGGTGTGTGTGTGTGTGTGTGTGTGTGCACGTGCACACCAATGTCAAATGGCCACAATTCAGTAATGTTTATCAAAAGCATTGCTATCTACGTCTCAGTTGGATTTTAAAGAGCATCCAATTTCCTGTAGATTATTGATTCAAAATGTGATCTTGGGCTCTAACTCACATGGGATCAGCACCACTTCTCTACCACACTGTAGCTGACAGGCAGAAAGAGCACTCAGGCTGAAGCAGCTTGTGGAAAAAAGAGCCATGGACAGTTTTCTCTCCCTGACTTTCCATTTGTGATATTCCTCAAGAGCAAACTGAGCCAGGCAGAGGCAAATAAACGCACCCTGCAAGGCCTTCCCTGGCTCCAGCCTTATCCAGCCTTATTGGGTCAGGACCAAGATGAATTTCCCTGAATTTCTCATACTGTTCGACCAGTCTCTGTATCAACTTCATTTTTTATCAGTAACAATAAACACTAATGACCATAAGCATACATCCAATGTATTCTGACAATCATATCTGTTAGGATAATTTTAGTAAGCTATAAAATTTTTTCAGTGACATAAAGTTCTCTCAGAAATTTAGTGGAAGGAGTTATTCTCTAACAAGGTACGTGGAAGACTGATACTCGTAGGGTTTTGCCATAGCGTTATGAACCCTAGGCTAACACTTTTACATCTCTTCTGCCTACTTTATACCTCTTGCCACAGTAACTCAATGAACTCCATGTAACTATTTAGTCCTTTGCAAGAGGAGTGTGCTTTTATAAAATAACGACATGAAATGTGAAGTCACTTCAGCACTATTTATTTAGCAAATAAATATGTTCCAAAGTAATGTATTCTGCAGCTTATACTTCTACTGCATCATTTCAAAGAGGTTTTTTTTTCTGTTTGTCCTATTTCAGAGGTTTTGAAAATCACATCTTCAATGTATTCAATCATCAGTAAGGTGGAGGTTGCAGAAAAATGATGCAGTATTATGATACAGAATTAAGGGAAAGGCCTCAGTCTCAGGGAAGAGTATGGCTCAGTGACCAAAGTGAAATAATGCAAAGACAGTATAACTTTAGGGACAAGTGAGCTGGGGACATCAAGGCTACACGATGAGGATGGGCACTTGGGCATCCGGAGGCAGGGACTGGGCAATGCAAAACTGCAGCAAGTGCAGCACAGGCCTGCTACAAGCAGTGTCAGACTGGCCATCACAGCGGCCACAAAAACGGGGGAACTGAGTCTCTCAGAACCAAGACAGAAGTTAGGAAGAGCAGTACATCATAAATGCCAGTGCATCAACTTCTGTGTCTTGCTCCAAGAGAAAAAGCAGCTTGCCAAGTAGCAAGGAATGTTTCTACTTCCATCTGATTTTTTTAACATTGTATGTAAGACACTCTTATACAGAAAATGTGCAAAATATGCATAGTTTTTCACAGAATAAAATGCCAGTATTACTTTAAATAATACTTTGGAAAAAAGCTGCACTGACTGAAGTGATAGGAAAAATGATAGCTGCTTAAAAAACTCTCAATGGTCTCTCAAAAAAAAAAAAAAAA
>WAAE01011865.1:0-15081 GCA_013400495.1 Nicator chloris | reverse complement strand
AAATGTTTGCACCACAGTGTCTCTGAAAAAAACCCCTTACCTCCCCTGCACAGCTGCATAACTGGAGTGCTGGTTCCCAAGAGTAATTCACAGTTATGCAAACACTCTGTGACTCTAAGAAGGACAAATCCATTGCACAGTCAGCTTGAAAACTAAGGAATTCTTTATCGTCTCATGGTTTTGGATCATTCGTTGTAGAAATGGTTCGTTCATCTATACCACTGTTCAAGTTTAGGACCAAAGATTATTAATAATGTTACATTTTAAAGAGAATCACACAGAAACTTCTGAAAATATTCTTGTCACAAGAATGGCTAAGGCAGAAGACAGGCCAGTTTCAAGTTATTTTGCAGTAGCCTTTCAACAAGCCTCAGTTTAAAGCCAAGAAATACAGATTTTAACAAGTATGATACTGACAGTTTAAATGTAAAAAAGCTGAGTCCTGGCAGGAATTTGCCATCTCCATCTGTCTGCATTGCTGGTCTTGTACAAGGAGGACCAGCTCTGACAGGGGAGGGTGCCTAAGGGCTCTGTGTTGCTACAAGAAGCAGAAGGCAGACCTAGCACACAACTGTTTTATGTAATTCCAGTGGTAATTGCACAACAAGTCTTATTACTGCAAGGTTACTCTAATTAATCTAGTGATTTTATAGTATGATTATGACAAGAGTGATTGTAAGAGCTGCAGTAACGTGGCAGATGAGTGTTGCACTGCATACTAAAGAAGGAAAACGTACAGATTTTGTGATGAGGCAGGAAGCAAAGGGACACAGTCCTGTGACATTTCTGTCATTGCCACTGGGAGCAAGGCTTGCTGGTCAAAGGTATTGGCAATATTGCCCATTGTCACTCTGGTCTCCCTCAATCTGGTGAGATGGGAACCTGATTAGGAAACCAATCTGTCTGAAAATTGCCTGGGAAAAAAATAATTTGGATGAGGCTGAGGAGTCACCAACAAGCAGGAAAGGAGGAAATGCTTTGACTGCAACTACTGTGCAAGGTATGTTCCTATGGCTATTATCCCAAAGAGACCCTGTGCAGGGAAGAGGCAGGAATTCATCTGAATGTCTCAGTATGACTGGACCACAGCTGCCAGGGAAATTAAAAACCCCATAATTAAATAATTTGCACATTTTTCCTTCTAAAGTAGCACATCAAAGTTTGTAAATTGAAGAGAAGGAAAAGACTGGTATGAAAATCACAGGGCATAAACTTATCACACAGACACCTAGAGAGTCAGATGTAGTTTTTAAAACATTAATGAATTTGCCCTTTCTTCGTCACCTCTCTTACACCCCCTTTTACCTCCTGTTCTTATGTTTCAGGTGCAACTTTGATATTCCTTTCAACACAACAGGAATGAAAGAGTGAAGCTGTGCCCCAGGCAGCAAAGCCAGAAAAAACATGTTCTCTCAAGGGCATTAAAATGGATATTATTGGATGTCACATTTCTTGTTTTTAGAGTCATTATCATGCATTTATTCTGTGAGATCCTCTAAAGTAATTGCCTGAAATCAAGGCCCATTGAATACACATTTTAAAGTATGAATCAAGCCTATAATACTTGAGGCATAAAACCTCACAAATCTAAACAGATAGAGGGCACAGGGGAAAGGAAAGTATAAGGTTTCATACTTCAGTGCCAGAAGTGAAAACAGAAATCCTGTTCCTGAAGTACTCACTACTGGGAAAATCTCGTGGTTCAGCAAGCACTGAGTGTTACTTGTGGTAACAGTTTAGGAATATAAGAATTGACATTCAAAGGACAGCATTTATCATGGTAGACAGCAGTTCCTTACTTATGATATGAGATATTGAGACACAGTAATATTGAAGGTATGCAAACATTTGTGAGGAAACAATATTGAAAAACCGTAGATTTCAGGGTAACCAACATTTTTAGCTCTCTCCCTTTTGGGGACTGAAACTGTTTCAAATAGAAAAGACTAAATTATGTCCATTCACTTCATGTTTTCATTCTTTAGATATAAATTGTTCTTTTGATTATATTTTATACTGATATAATTGTACCATGTCCTAGATTATTTTGCAGTAGCTTGCGGGTTTTGTTAGCATTCCTATTTTAGTTTCTTCTTAGCAATTACAATAGATTTTTTAAAGCTTTTAACAGATCTCCAAACATGCAGATTTTGGGTTAATATCACGTGTGCTTGCACAAAGTAAGTCATAATTGCTGTTACCCCTGCAGCTGTTATCAAACTCAGGTCAGTAATGAGGTTTTGACCTTTGGAAAATGTCCAGTTCAAAGTCAGCTTACATGGGCACAAGAGCACCTGTGTTTGTCGTGCATTTCTTTTAGAAACACTAAGCAAATACATCCCGGAATAATATGACCTGTGGTAATATGGATTTTTGTTCTAACCATAAAGGACAAACATTTATGGGAACATTTTGTCAGTTCCACAGAAAGTAACAAATGTTCTTCAGGTGTTTGCTTGCAGTCCTGGAAGAGCTTTAATCCATAAGGATCTGAGGTCTCACAATACCACGTTAATTCTGATGCAGAACCAAGCAATGGTGCCTTTGATATAAAATATCCTGTTTTATGTGCCTTTTTTATGCAGAGAAACATTGAGTCTGTCCATTGTGAGAGACAAAGGAGAGAGAAGAGGTTACTGTGTGCATGACCTTTGATAACAGAATGCACACACAGGCCCTTATCCAGGGAATAAAGGAAAAGCTATTTTCCATTGTCTGTGTTGTGAGGAAGCACAAGATGAGCTGGGAGGAAGACTACAAGAAGTGTTTGAAATGACAAGGATGATATGCCAGCACTCACTGGGATGGGAACATTTTTCTCATCCATTGTCTGGGGTCAAGTGTCTCACCTCAGAGGTGGTTACATTTCTGTAGTGGTGAAAAGCTCTATACTGTGCTTTAGCTGTGGAGAACATAGGCACAGCAATTATAACCCTAATTGAAAATACTAGTAGTTCATAAAAGAGAGAATTACAGAAGGAATATTTGATTTATGCTTTTCCCTCTCTTTCCTCAATCATTACCTTTCTTCCCAGAAAGAAGCTAGACAGAGTTGTTTTTCACGAATGCAAGTATGGCTTTTTAATAAGCAGAGAAGTTCTAAAGAATCCCACTGCTTCAACACTGGACTTGCAAACCAGCATCTATTTATTTGAGAAAAAAATTCCACAAGAAACTCTTCTTGTTCGATTAAAGTTTGGAAAAGCCCTCTATCATCCCTTCAAATCTACTTTAACAAAAATCCTATTTAAATTATCCTCCCAGAAGGAGAAGGAGGATAATATGCATAGACTAAGAAGAAAATTGCAAGTTCCAAGTTTTTAATTAAGCATCAAATAAGAAATTGTTACACACGAATTTATTATAACTTTTTTAGGAAGGGCAATACAGTAGCCTTATCAAATCTCCTCTAACACAGACACCAGTGACACCTAGTCTGTGTTAGCCCTCTTTTTCTCACTCACTCCATCTCAGCCTTATTCTCCCTGCTGTCCTCATCTCCTGTCACATTTCAGCTTGACCTCTCTTTTTTTTCAAGGGGTAGTAAGGATCTGCCTGAAGCATTCTGCCAGACACCCACACTGCAAAACTATTGATCTATAGGAAAAATCAGCATCAATAGTAACACAGATAGAATCAGAGGCAGGAGCAGATCAAGAGGGCAACATGAAGTGTAGATCAGAGGCAGACTCCCCCAGCTCACAGGCAGCTTGGCAGCTTGAGGTTTTCATGTAGTGCAATATCTTTCACCACTCAGAAGTTACTTCAGAGCCTGACTCCTCTGCAAAGCAAAGACCTCAGACCACTTTGTGTGTTTCAAGTGCTTTTCGATTTGCCACTGCTACCAATATGTGTCAAAATTTGACTTTAAAAGTTCTTGTAGCAGGCATGAAAGGAAATGAAAACAGCAAACTCATGCACACGGACACAGCTCATCTGCAAAGAGACTTGTATAACTTCAAAGGAACCAGAAGCTTTTCTGCTCCCTTTATAAACTCAGAAGTGTTCTTTTTTCCCCAAAATATTGCTCTACAACAGGGAACATCAATATCCTTGCCTAAAATTATGAGCCTCTGTCTTATCAACATGGTAGAAATGCAAACCGGGACTTCAGATTTCCAGTGAGATCCACAAGCAGATTTTGTCAAAGGAGAGACAAGTAATTTAAATATACACAGAGATACAAGGACAAATGCAAAGCTGATCTGCATGCAACCACAGCAAGATGAGCCTCAGGATTCTTTTTTCACACATTATCATATTTTCTTTATGCAGCTGGTTTAGAAAGGTCTTTTGGGTGAAGGTTATCTAAATTCTCTTCTTAGAACACTGTTTCTAGAATAAGAACCTGTTTTTCCTCTAAACTGCTCTGAGACCTGAATGTGTTTAACAAAATACAGTTCAGAGGAGAGAATGCAATAGCTGCTTGGAACCGAGTATAATTCAAGTCTGATATTTGGAAACTTCTGCCTTGTAATCACAGTGGTGCCTGTGAAAATGCCAGGCCAATTCTTTACATTTAAAGAAAGCAACATGTTTCTTATGAAGGCACAAACACCAAGGTTGATCTTATTTCAGCTGCTTTCTAAAATGAAATATTTTTTTCCAAGAGCTTCAAAGTACT
Source organism: Nicator chloris (assembly GCA_013400495.1). Taxonomy (NCBI): domain Eukaryota; kingdom Metazoa; phylum Chordata; class Aves; order Passeriformes; family Pycnonotidae; genus Nicator; species Nicator chloris. Next base: position 10,457 of record WAAE01011865.1, on the reverse strand, counting down.
TAATGCAAATTCTGTGCCAGGACAGCACTTAGAGCCCCAAGAACCCAGCAGCAGCAGGGCTTCAGGAAGTTTTGTCAATGCTGAGGTCAGAAGTCAAGTGCTCTAGAGATGAGAAAACAATTATTTGTGCAATGGTCTTGTTATGGTCTTATGGTCTTGTTGCTCCATGCAGTAGTGGGAGGGGGAAGGATGGGGCTGCTTCTTATTCCAAGCACTGGACTAATACAAAGATAAAAAGCACTAAGCATTGATGGAACAGACCAGATGAATGGAGTATAATTTCTCCATTCACTCAGTCATACTTCTATCCACATCCATATGCCAATTATCTCAATCAATAAACCTGTTATAAGGTGAATTTATAAAATACAGCGTCGACTACCAAAACAAATTCTATACTATTTGCTTCACAGCAAATGATCCATACCAGAGGAGTTAAAAAAGAGGATAAAATAAAGTATTTAAAAATATATATATAAAGAGACCTAATTTAAATAATGGAATAGCATTTCTAAAAGTACCAAAAAGCTGAAGGGGCAAGAAGTGGGCGGGAACAGGAAATGAACTTTAGAAACTCAGAATTAATAGAGGCAAAAAAGAAAAGGAAATCAAATCATTATTTTAACTCCTTCCTTGAGAATTATTGAGCTGTGGATCACAATTTTCAAACATTTGCAGTGATACAGAGAAACTCAGATTAATCCAGCATTTTTTTCTGTTCTATGTAAACTATCAAAGGTTCAAAATCCCTACAAGTATCTGGTTCTCTCCTAAAACCTGCCTCACTCTTGACCTTTGTAACCTTTTGTGTAAATGTTCCTTTGTCTGTAGATGCATCATTTGAGAACATGACATTTATGCAATCAGACAAGCCCTCAAGGGAAAAACAGCGAAAACAAATGAAAAAGAAAGTCTCTCTTTTGTGGAGTTTCCAACATTACATCACAGTAGGTAACATTCAGAGAGGAAAACAGCAATTTCCAAATTCTGAACTGACAGTTATTTTTAGGTAATCCCAAATGGCTTAAATCACAAAGCTATGGAAAGATTGCTAGAAAGTAACCTCTGAGTCCAGCCTGCCACTGCAAATGAGATTGTCTTGAAAACCCGCAAGAATGGATAGAACACAACTTCTCTTGATAAACTGTTCAGTTACAGCAGGCAATCACAGGGATATGAAACCAGAAATTTTCAGTTTCTCACCATCTCACAGAAGTTTCTTTTCAGAGTCCAATGCCCCAATTTGTTAGTAGTTTGAATTCTCTGAAGCAGAGGTGAAAATCTAATTGTGACATCCTTAACCAAAAAACCCCTTTTGTTTGCCAAAATGAAAATGAAGACTGTCTAGTGAATAAAACCTTCCATAACAGAGTGTTCACTAACCATCTGCAAATTCAGACTCAGGTGACCCCTCTGACCAACAATAGCAACTGATGTTTGTGTTTGAGAAGGGTCTATTCCATTTGTAGATATTTTTATGAGAAAGATGATCAAACTAAATAAACTACGTAGTCATTCAAGCTACAAGTGGATTAGTAATTTGCACAAATAATGGAAGTTACTTACCCACTTGTAGTGTATCTCATCATCACCACTCTCTCCTATTTAAAATAAACAATAGTGTCTATTATCTTCATTAACCAAACTGTTTTCAAACAATATGAATCTCTACAGCCATAAGGTATTTTATCTGTGCCAGACTGGGAACTGCAGTGGCATTATTATGTTATTTCCTGATGAAAGCGATACAAATGAAAATCTCTGCTAGCTGATACCTCACTCTTATATGCTCATAGTTGTATGTCTTAAACAAGATGTTCTAGTGGAGTCTAGGAGCAATTTATAGTAGAGATATTAGCTAAGATCAAAGGCAAAACTAGGTGTTAATGAGTACAAAATACATACCCCATACTTAGGAAAAGATAAGGCCTCTAGGAAGGGAAGGACATAAAATCAGAGCGCACATGTAGTTAATAATTTGGAAGAACTCGTAATTATGAAAGAAGAAAAAATTAGAGCAACAGGAAGACATTAGAGAGAGACCTGGGGGCCTCTCAGTTGTATATTTTCAAATAGAAAATGCATGTTTCATGGAATGAAGCAGCAACTATACTGGCCAGAGTTGTCACTGTTATTCCATTTCTTTGCTGAAGTAAACATCAGTAAGACCAGAACAGTAGCTGAGGGAATTTTATATCCTCAATTTTCTTCTTTCTGCTGAATGACTGCATGACACACTGTTCCCAGCTGCTAAATTATTTAATGTATCATCTACAAACACCTGGAAAAATATTTCTTGCTTCATTTCAATCACTTGCATTTTATCCCCTAATCTACTAACAGAGGAAGTAATAAAAGCTGTCATTCTAAATGACTCTTTCAGATTGTTTGAAATTACCTCAGTAATGTATCATCTCAAAGCTATTTTTAAATAATCCTTTCTCTTCATCTTGTCCACTACAGGATGTAACACAAAACTGTGACACTAGAAGTGTGTTTAGAGGTTGCGTTTCCTAAACAATTAATTAACTTTTGTTATGGTTGATGGAGGTAAACTCAGAGGAACCATAATGGTCAATACAGCTGTGGTATGTCTTTGTGATCTGGAATATATACTGCAGGAGAAAAGTATAGTAGCAGTCTTCCATTTAATAGGGAAATTGTCTCTAGGACACAGCAATCTTTAATAGAGAAAAAAAGGTGCCAGAGAACCCTCAGTGAAATGTCAGCACGGGGCTGAGACCTTTGTGTCCAAATTCATCAGCCTTTTCTCTCCAAGCTTAAAACACTAAACCAGACACAGCTCAATGAACATACAAGAAACAGGTTGCCCACAAGATGGGCTAAACAGCCAGGTCGCTGCTCTCAGCCTGTGTGTTCTGGAGTTAAAACACATTTTGGATGGACTACACTGCCCATAAGTGTGAGTCCACAGGCAAATGATGACCATGTGCCTTGATGAACACGGCACTGGGTTTGGGGAGAGCTCTTCCCTCTGTCTGTGAGGGTTTGCTGCCTGGGGCCGCATGCCCAATGCTCTGCCAGCCACTGGGGCAGCATGAGAATCTCTGAATCCACTTTGGACACACTCAGCTGCGTTTCTGAAAGGCCCAAAGGGTTGTGCCAGTGCAGATGATTCTCCTGAAGTGAGGCAGGGAGCAGCTTTGCCCAGCTCCCTCCACCAGCAGCGTGGTGGGACTGGTGAGCCAGCAAGGGCCAGCCGTGGACTGGAGGCTACTGGAGGCAGAAATGATGGTACTTCAGCCAAAATCAGTAAGGGATGTGTTCCCACAGCATGCAAGGTCTCTGAAACCTGCATCAGCCACATTTGACAACAGCTGCTTGTTTTCAAGTGTGTCTTCAATCAGCAAGCCTCTGCACAATTGGCTGCTCTAAAGCTCCACACAAATTTTGGTCATAGGTGAGCTGCTGCTTTGCATACCGGGAAGAGGAAATCTCATACTTCTCACTGGAAAATTCAGAGGGTGAACATCTGCAGAGGATGACAGCAACTAGGAAGTTTGTATATTGGTTGGCAACAAACTGCACGTCTGCACCCCCCTCTATGTCACTGTCATCTGCCAAAACAGCATCTCACCCGTGGCCATCTGTAATTTACAGAAAGGAGAGGGGACACAGCCAAGAGCTCATCCATGCTAGCAGGGACAGAAACATTTGCTGCCAGGATGCCTCAGTCACATTAACAGCACAAAGATGTGGTACTGTAGTTTCTTATTTGACAGCTTTAAGCTCCTTTCTGAGGCTGCTAAAGGAACATCTCCGTGACAAGCATTGAGTTTCAGCCCAGAAAGGAAGATAAAAAGACATCTCTGTCAAAACAGTGGCCTGGTTTGTCAAACCTGCCAGCCTGATGCAAACACTCCAAAATCCATACAATCTGACCCACATATGGTAACAACCTAAATTTGGAGTTATCCACCACTGATAAAACATCGCAAACTACGTGAGAAATAGGGAGGTGAAGTGATGATGATTGAATACTTGGAAACTTGGATATCTACTTAAAAGCAAATATTTTTGAAAATGTTGGCTTATGTTGATACAGTAACAATCAGTGCTCTGAATTCTTCTGACTCTCAACAAAGAGCTTGCAGCCACACCACTGATTTTGAAGCCTGTCTGTGCTCCGCCTGTTGTCGTAACACAGATCTCGGGCAGAAGAGCACAGCATTGCTCATCCAAGCTCACAGTGGAAGTTTGTGCTGGGGTAGAGAAATGCAACATCTCTCATCATTACACAGATTACAGCAGTTTTCAGACCAAATCGGCAACTAATCATCCACCCCTCTCTTGCTTTTCCCCTAACTCCATGCCCTGCACTGCCAAAGCTTTACCCTCGGACTGCTGTGGCACAGGTCTGATCCCACGGTGTATCAATTCCGTTTAACAAAAGAGCAGGAAATTACCTTGGCAAAAAGCAAAGCCCTTAGTTGGGTCAGAGAGGCAAATTGGCTCCCCATGCAAACAGATGAGTGCCACAGCCAAGGAAGGAGGGACAGGGAGCTCACTCTTTCATTTCAGTGAGCTGTGACCAGCTCAGCTGCCTCCGTCAGCCCCAGCCTCACTGCAGGCACTACAAGAGCAAATAGCCCATCTTGCCTCTGAAGATATCAGTGCTGACAGGGAGGACATGAGAGGGATTAGGGAAAACAATATTTGTAGGGAAGTCATTTGCCTGTTATCACACAACCATTCAATGACAGAGTTGTTTACCAAGACCCTTCAGACAGCAGTGTTTGAACAAAGCTATTACTGTTACCATCAAATTTATTTTAATTTTTTTTTTTGAGAATATTACTTTTTTTTTTCTGTCTGCAGTCATCTTTTCTCTTTAAAATAGCTTATTCTTGATCAGCTGGAGTGTGGTCAAAACATGTTGACTGCATCATAAATCACACACAAAAACATGCCAGAGGCTAAATGTGAGAAAACGCATGCAATGAAAACTCCAAATGAAACACCAAAAAATAAGAACCATGGAGAAACAAAGTCATTTCTTTTAGTGTGAAAATCATGCTACCATATTTTTAAATTCACAGTGGAAATAGTTTTCAGCAGTCAAAGTGAGGGAGATTGGATCTGTGTGGAAGGGAATTAAATCAGCCCCACAGAAATGTGTGTGATATTCTTCAAAATGCAGGAACTTTAAAAGGTGTGCCAGAAACCCCCACATAAATTCATCCCATTGAATGTTTGCAACCATTTTTAAAGTGAAAAAGATCCATAGAATAAAATGCAGATGTTTTCCAATAGCTAAACTTTTAAAACTTTTTAATAATAATTTTCTAACTATAAGAAAATGAATTAAGCATATTCCTGGCCCACCTAAGAGAAAAATGTTATAAGGCTCCAACTTCATAAATCTGGTGAAAAGAATTATTTTGCCCTTGGGCTACTAATGAGTGGCTGGGTTTACCAGCATTTGAAAGAGTATTAGACATTTATATGGCTAATGAGAGCATTCATGGTTACGTAAGAAGGGATAAATAAAATTAAGGCTATAAGCCTTCATCCTTCAGGGCTAAGGAAAAAAACTCTTTGGTGGCAAACTATTCTATGAAGACCTGAGGTAAAATCCTGGCCTTGTTAAAGTTAGAACTCTTCCAAAATAGCTGTGGTTTTACCTCAACCTTGCTTAATTATGCAGCTTCCCCTGACTTCATTAGATTATTCATCATCTGCAGAGCTGCTTATTTTTTTTCACAGCACCTGTAAACAACCAGCATAGCTACAGATAAGCAGCTGGTATGATTTGATGTATAAACTGTAATGACAGTTTCTGTATTCCTTTCATGTCTGTTTTAGAGAACTGAAATTAAATATTAGATATGATTAGGAATGGACAGGCTGCTATTTTGACTGGCCCTAGGACTATTAAAGTCCTTGGTATGAGGCAAGAGCACAAGACAGTACGTGCTCATCACACTGCATCCTCCTGCTTCCAGGGAGCAGCACGAGGTGTTGAGTTATTCATGGAGAAACTCTGCTCCAGTGCCAGCCCGAATTGCTTTACATCACCACCAGAGCAGGATCCCTGAAATGCCCCAGCATTTGTCATTAGTCCTGACAGGCCTCTTGCAAGCAGGTTCTTACCTGCAGGACCCTACATGTAGGCTCTCCCAGCTCCCACTCTCTTTGCCACCTGTCAGCTGTTCCCCAGGGCACAGACAAGCACCAAACCCGGTGCCTCTTCCTCTTTTTCCTCTGGTTTTCTACCTTCTTGGGCCTCTCACAGACACACACCTCCCTGCTGTTTCTCCCCCAGCAGTTCTGCCTCCAGCCAGTTGCTTTATTTCCTCTGCCAAAGTGGCAGACAGCAGTAGAACAATACAGGGCTTCCAAAGCGTGGCTGTCCCATAAAAGCCTCTGTTTGAGCTGGCAGCTCTGCAGGACAGACCCAGGCAGGTCTTTGGTAACTGTAATGCAGGGCCAGATGCTGGAGCTTCCCTGCTGGTCTTGGGAGCATATCCAGCAGCCTACACAACTCATGGTGATCACTCACTGCATTGTGACAGGATTTGGGATTACTCTTTTGATGTTTGCCAGCATGAGCCAGGACTACATTACTCCTTTAACAACACAATGAGGCATGATTCTAAGGGTGTTTAACTGCTGGAGAGTAACACTCTCCCAGTGCTGCTGGTGACAGCATCCCCTCCCTGTGGCCATCCACCTTTCGGTGCCTCGTGTACAGGGTATTCTCCCTACTAACATACTAAGATGATTGAATATTAGAGAATAAAAGTGATGTATTGAATTAAAGCCATTTCTTTCTCCCTTCATGTGCTTATACCCCTCAGCTCCTTCTGTAGAGGTAGAAAGAGAGAGAACTCCAGTTGACAGATAAGAAATTTACCATAAAGCAAGGGGCAAGACAGAAAAAATTATGCACCTGCTGCTTGACTTCTCCATAAGAGAAGGAAACTTGTGAACATAGTGAAATACTTATAAACCCTGTATAACAGGAGTTCTGAGACTGGTCAGTCTTTTACTGACTAACTTCTTCCAAGAATATTGTAGCACGAATTGTTAAGGGGTAATTCTCAAAGGCTATTAAAGAAATAGGTGCTCATTACGCTTGATTTTCAAAGGAATTTCAGTGTAATATCCCCTCCAGCTCTAGAAAATCTGGGCTCAGTGTTAGTGAGACTTATTTTCTGTTCTCTGAAATTGAGCTTCTTACCCAGCTTCCTAAAGACACTGTGTGTCTGTGGATAAGGGTTATACAGTGCTGCTTTTAGTATCCTGACCAATAACACGGGGAAAACCCTATGATAAACAAGCTACACCAATTCAAGTTTTGCAGAAAGATGAAGCAAAACCCTTATTTCCTTTCTGGATGTTCAGCTTGGGACCCAGAGCTATTAAATGACCAAGGTACACTCTGTATCTCCTCATGCCTTTGTCCCAGGTACAGTGAAGCTATCCTGTGTATGTATTGCTGAATACTCCTCACACATACGCAGAGATTCTGTGTCCATTGACTGTGACTGGCTCCAGAGGTGGTATCAGAGAGCTGATATCTCTCTCTTGGCTGGAAAAGGTCAGGGTGAAGCAGCCTGCCAGCCAGTTGAAGGGATATCACCACAGCTGGCCAGGATTGAGCCAACAGCAGAATCACACCAGCTTTATGGACAAAATGCAATTCCTTGAGTGGGGAAGATAACTGCTCTAACTCACAAATTATTTCACACTCCCCTCATTTCCAGTAATATAAAGAAGTGTCTGTTCTTTCAAATATGTTGTACAGGTACTAGAAAAATAAAAACAACAAAAATCCCCAATGAATCAGCACAAGAAACTTGCCCAAACTGAGGCAGCATTGGCACTCTAGGGAGAAAACCTTACAGCTTGTGACATTCTTGTAGGTGGGGAAGTTAAAAGACCTTTGTCACCATTCCCATGCCCTAGGACAGATATGAGGTTACACAGTTAAACCAGCATTCAGTTTTGAATCTCCAATTGTTCAAACTCAGAGAGGTTAGATCTTTGCCCACGGATGTCACGACACAGGGCTCCTACTCAAAGCTCATCTGCACTGGCACACAGGTTCACAGAAACTGATATCAAACATTCTAACAATCTTGCTGTAACAGCTGGGCATCGAGCTCCCTGGAGGATGTGGTGAATCACAGCCCTAGTCTTTCTCCATGGATGTCCCTAATTGATCTGCAAGTCTCTTAGTTGTTCAAAAGGACCCTTGGATGGAATTATAAAGACTTCTTTTTCACCCCTGGCAGGGAAATATTTCAGTTCTTCAACTTGTTCTGTACACAGCACAGATTTCTAAAGGTGTGGCAGTGACCTAGCACTGGCCCACGCCTTCTCTTCAAATTAGTTTTGAAAAAAGAAAAGAAAATATTAACAAGTGAACATATAATTTTACTGTTTTGTTGTCTAGTGAAAAGTATAGTGTCTTCTTTGACAAGTCTGAAGGTCCTGTACTTTTATCTCCACTGTCTTTATCTTCCTGTGTCATCTGGGGCAAGAAAAGCCAAATAGTCAACAATGAAAGAAAGTAATGTTTCTTCACCTTCCACTTTTTTTTTTTTAAATCATCAATAGCAGTATGATTGATTCCTGCAGATAGATAGAACACTATGTGTGACTTGGAATAATCCCTACAAACTTCAGCTGTTCAAATGTTAACTGCACCAAGAGTCAAATATGAAGCTGATCCATTTCTTGCTTTCCCTCTAATTGCATCAGGGTGATTTTATCCTTCCTTCTTTTCCCCATCTTATCAATTATCCCACGTAAAACACTTTGCACCTGATATGAAGGAATTTCACACTGTCTCACCTCACTGTGCCATCGTGGAGCACCAGCCCCATCTGGGGACAGCAGAGCATTGTGCTGTGTCCCCTAATTTCAACACAACCTCACTGCTGATTTGTCTCTGAGCAAACCAGCCCCACACAAGCAGGATGGCACCTGCACAGGCCACTTTCCTGACAAAACTCTTCAGGTGATGTTCCTTGCTGGATGTATTTTGCTGTTTGCTGGGCGAAGCAGAACAGTTATCACAGGAAAGCAAGGATCAAAAAACTGAAAAAACACTCTTTGTCTACTGCTGTGTTATTTTTACAGATGAATAGTCCAAAATTAGGTTAAACTAAAATCCTTGCTATAAAAACTATCTTTCTTCATAATCTTCATGTACCTTTTCAGAAAAATATAAGACTTAGTTCCTGTGTGGAACCAGTGTGCTCTTAAATGAAGACAATTAAGGATGGAAAATCATGAAGACATTATCTAAAATCTATTTGTCCAATAGCTTATCCATCAGTGTTTTGTTAAATACTCATTAGAATACTGAAAAAGTGTGGAAAATATGTGGTTACCTAGAAAGATAACATCATAGAGAGACATACATGAGTCCAGCAAAAGTGCTTAGGAGATAAATAACATATCAAAGTCATTCAATAACACCCAAAACAAGAGAAAGTAAGGCTGAATTGTTTTTCTCACCAAAGGCTTCCTGTGTGTGAACAAAAGAATTCAACTTCTGATCAAAGAAAATGTGCCATTTTGCCAATGGAAAATTTGTTTTGGATTGCTAGAGCCTTTTCAGCTAAAAACTAAGTCAGATTAACCAGTTCAACAATTAATTTTTTTTTTGCCTAATTAAAATCTTGAAAAAATTCACTATAAGTGATCTGTTATAAAAATGGCAGACTATTCAGACAGCTGCAACAGGCTTTATTAGTGTGCCATGAATGAGTATTTTTAATTTCTTAAAAAATCTAAAAAAATAGATGTAGATAAATCTAAACATAGAATCTTATGAAAGTCATGTAGCCTAACTTTTGTTGCAACTGTAGGGCACAAGGTCCTTGGTTATATTTGCTTTTAAATTTTGCTTCCAAAGGGGCATTTTAAGACACCTGGTTGTATATATAAGAAGATAAAACCAAAAATTTATATCCGAAAAAATTATCTTGAAATCATGCTAACTTGTGAGAGATCTCAAACAGGCTAATATTCCTATATTAAGTATAAATTCCTCTTTTTTTGGTTTTTTGGGGTTTGTTTTGTTTTGTTTTTGTTGTTGTTTTTTGGTTGTTTTTTTTTTTCAGCTTGGCAATGCAACAATCTAAATTTATTTATTTAAATCTTATTTTTCAGGAAACTTTAGTTAGAAGCTGAGCATAACTGTTGACTGCAAACATGGCTTCTTTTGGGTCTAGCACAAGATTTCCAGCTAAGGAGGGACTCCATAATTGCTTCTGAACTGGAACATAATTTCTTACTGTTTGTAAAGTGATTTTCTGCAGACAGCCACACCCTAAAGCAGCAAAGCACACTTGAACTTGCAGCTTCTAACCTGACTGGAACATGAATGGAACATGACATGTACTTATATCCCACTGCAGTCTTCAGTGATTATAAACCTCACATTAAGCACACTGGCAGATGTAACAGAATTTCTGAGA
>WAAE01011863.1:0-19971 GCA_013400495.1 Nicator chloris | reverse complement strand
GGGTCCGGGCGGACCCGGGCACTGAGCCGAGCCCAGCCCAGCCGCCCGCGCGGCTGAGCCTCCCCCCCCACTCCCTTCCTTCTCTGCTTCTCTCGCTACTACTACTAACTAGCGGCTGTGGAGGGAAAGGGAAAGGGGGGGGGCGGGGAATCCCCAGCCCTCCGGGCCTGGGCTCCCTGTGGCCCCGAGCCACAGGGAGCCCAGTGTTACCTCCCTCTCCCAGAAAGCAAAAAGAGCCAGACTTCTTACCAAAACTCTTTTAAACTCCCTCTAAGGTGTTGTGATCACAACACGTATTAAAACTTCCTGTGGGAAAGAACTACCTTTCCAAACTAAGTAAAACCACCACAGATTCATATTTATAAGTGACAAGAAGGGCCACCAATTCAACATATTTTTATTGTACAAAACAATCAAGTATGGGGTTTTGCCAATATGTGCTCTCTTGGAGATGTTACTAGTCCAGGGCAAATGTCTCCTTAATATTTTAGACTATGCAGACAGAAAACAATACCCTGAAGCTCAGAGTAAGTTAATAAAGAAAAAACTTAATATGCTTTGAAAAGGGATATTTAAAATGGCAACACAAAAAGTCCGTGCTTGGGTGGCACTTCAGTGATGTACAAGGGAACAATCTCTTCCTGATAAATCCCTTGGGACTGTGTATCTGCTTTTTATGTGTATGTGTATGTGTATGTGTATGTGTATGTGTATGTGTATTTGTATGTGTATGTGTATGTGTATGTGTATATGTCTATGTCTATGTCTATGTCTATGTCTATGTCTATGTCTATGTCTATGTCTGTGTCTATGTCTGTGTCTATGTCTGTGTCTATACATATAAGCCTGTTTATGTACACTTACTCTGTCAGAGCCATGGTCTCTGACAAGCTCCTACACAAAAGGATAGTACACGGATGTCTGCCAGCATCTGTGTGTTCATAGGCTTAACAGGAAAGCTCCTCTCTACAGACCTGCACTTTTTTTTCCCTCCAGTTAGGCACAACTGAGAGGACAGCCCCAGGATGTGAAAGCAATTGTGTAAGAGAAGCTTACAGCCACACTTGTTTACCAGGATTCCAGCCTTCACAAGAGACGGCAGCAACAATAGCAGAAAGAACAGCAGCAATGGCACTGTTAAGAGGAAATCCAGCTGCGCTTTCAGCAGCTGGGGTATGTTTGATTGGAGCACATCCAATCAGTCAAGAGTGACTGAATCAACTTGCATGGATGATCCTGCTCCTGAGGGCTCACAGGAGACCTGGCCAGAGTTGTAGGGCTGTGACATGGGCGGTCCTTAGGGACAACTCCTAGAAGCTGGCCGTGAAGAAAGTCTCTCTACAATGTTGTTTTGTTTCTCATTCCTTTTGCAAAAGTGAACAAAACCCATTAATCCCTCTGAGACAGCCTGGAGGGCCAGGCTGGGCATGCTGTCTGTTCACCTGCAGGCAGAGACACCACTCAGTCAACACAGCAGGTTTCTTTCTCCAAGATTCAAGGGGCTTGTGGGTCTTTTCCTTGACATTTCTGCTTACTCAATGGGAAGAAGAAGCATTTCACAATACGTTCTTCCTCTCTCATATAGTATAGCCTACTCAGTTACTGATAATCCTTCAAGCTCTTCATGAGAAAACAATAAAGTTCTAAAATCAGGCCAGTGTTGTCTTGTTTACCTACTCTGATAGGTCAAAGTAACTCTAGCTAAAATAAATACTAATCTCATCTTTCCTCCCTCAAAAACAAACAAACAAACAAACAAACAAACCAACCAACCAACCACAAAGAAACCCCTACCCAAAACAACAAAATGCAACCAAAAAAATGAAAAAAAAAGAAAACCAACAGCAAGCCAAAATGAGACCAAAAAAACCCAATGAAACCAACAACAGCAAACCCCTGAAACTTTTCCAGATGCTGAAACCACCCTTTCTGTCACATCTTTTATGCACTATTTTGCAGACCATTTTTGATTCTGATATGTCTGAAACAGGTATTGGAATATTACACTGGACCTGATATTTGTCATTTCCTTACATGCATTTGTCCCTCCTTACATGCCCTTTGCAATGCCTTCTTTGTGTTTCTCATTCCCTTGACAGTAGAAATGACTGGTAACACAGAAAAATAATTATCTTCAGATTTTATAGCAAACCAGCCAGTTATGGTCTTACACAGCTTTAAGTCACACGATTTATAAGTAAATACAGCTATTTCCTGACATCATTTTCTTAGGGAAACTGCATTTAGTTCTGTTACTTTTGTCTGCCTCTTGTTTATTCTGAGATTTGGTTATTATGAGTGTGATGAACCTAGTTCAACCAGAGTCTGTAGTTCCAAGTTCTTATTGTCTGTTTCTTGCTAAAATTATTCATATCTTGGGATTACCTGTTTTTCTGTGCCTTGATTTCCCCTTTTTACCTGTGGAAAAAAATGTAGTTTGCTACCTTAAACTACACCTGGAATTTATTGATGATAAATGGATCCAGATAGACAGAAAACTGACAGAAATATATTGCACAAAAAAAAAAAAGATGTGGAACAATGCTTCAAGAAGTATTTAAAGAAAGCAGGTGTTTCCTATCATCTTTCATTGCAAATATATTCTAGAACCTGCATCAAAACAAAAAGTGGTAAAAATATCTAGTGGCTTAATCTATAGCTTAAAAAGGTTTCTCCTGTCTGGCAGCTGAAGGAGTGATAGAAAATTTAACAGTTTACTCTGTGGCTCTAAAAACTAACTCACAGCACTTAAAAGTAAATATTTCTACTTGATATATAATGTTTTACTACTGATTGATTGTTAGGACAAAAATTTCTGACTTCAGGATCCAGTGGAAATATTGAAGATAAATCAAGCTGTCATGCCTGTGAAATTAAAAAAGGTTAGGATTATTAATATGATGTAATTAATCAATTGGCAATAAACATCCCAGCATCATCAAATTTGAAAGAAATATTCTGAATGTTCAGGATGATTACTATCTCTAGCTATAGAAGATGTTTAGAACAGTTTCTCCAATGCTTAATAATATCTAGCATGTTTAATGTTTAATACCATCTAGAGCTGAATAATGAGACAAATCCTACTTAATAACAATAAAGTGTCATTGCACATTTATTAAGACTCTAAATTTGAATTATAAACACAGTTTATCTTATAGCTTTACCTTTTAAATGAAAGACTCTTATAATAATCAATATTTAATTAACTTATAATTATTCACAATAACTGCCTTTTAAATATTAGTTAAAAGACTCTTTGAGGAATTTTAAGCATTATTCATTTCTCTGGTTAGGTCAATTTTTCTAGTTTATCACCAAAATTTATCCTTAATCATGCTGAAGGTAACTGGAACTCCAGTTATTTTATAAACATATATATATACATGTATATTTAGGTATTAAAATAAACCTCACTTATATTAAAGTAATAGTAATTTTTTGACAAAAATGTTATCAAATCTTTCATTACTTTGCAGGTAATTAAATCTCTTTTTAATTTACATCTGTATATATTATTATATAATGTTCTGAAATTTGTTTAGAGTGAATTGAAATAATATGTATTTGTATAGTCCTCAAATAATGAAAAGTATAAATAAAGGCCCTCACTTCATACATTTTTTATTGAGTTCAGTGAGTACTTACCTAAATGGGACTCTCTGTGGCTGATTCATCAACTTTCTAATGAACAATGTCACTTTAATGGGTAAAGTCTCTCCTGAATAAGAGAAACAACTTTGCCAGTCATTGTTGGGGTTCGTGAAATGGTTTAATCCTTTCCTCCCCTGATGTTAGCTTCATTTGGTTCTCCTCGAAATGTCAATCTGTTTTCTCCTCCCTGTTTTCCAGATCCTTCCCCATCAGTCTTTGTATTCCCTCCCTCTGGGTCCTGTCTGTCACTCGGCAACCCTTCCTCCCCTTCTGGATGCTTCCACAAGGAGCGTCGAGTGATAGGCAGAGATCTGGAGGGTCCCTCCCTTCCCTGATGTTATTGGTTACTAGTTGTGTCAGTTATTGTTGGGGATCTCCACCCCTTTGCTGTAATTGGAGAGTTCATTGTTCACACCCATTGTTACACCCCCGTATTTAATGTGCTGTACTGCCTTTGTCTGCGCTCTCTGCAGCAGGCTCCCTTGGTGACAGGATCCTCTCCCTGAGAGGGTTCAATAAACCGAACTTTGCCCCTGCTGAGAGTCTCTCCCTCATTTCTCTGCCATCGCCGCTCTGCCTCTCGAGGTCCTATCCCGGGACAAGGATCCACGGGGAGCAGACCGAAACCCTGGGTCCCGTGACAGCCCAGGGTGGAGCGCTGCCCTTTTAACTGGCGCTGTTCCTCCTGAGCTAGCTGGGGACAGTGTCCGGTGGGACACATCGGAGGAACATCGGCAAGTCATAAGCTAAAGAAGAAAGTAAATTTAAAAGACATATCTAGAAGACGTTCTTGATAGCATCACCATGCTCCGTGGAGGCTGTTTTTCTCAGTTCTTGAGGGATTTGTAACCAAACCAACAGATGAGATTTGCAGCAGCTCATAGATTTCAGATTAAATTTAAGTCTCAACATCACATAAAACTAAATCCTTGAACTTAAGTTGCATGATCTATTTGTAATAAACCTTTGAATGTTCTGTGTGTCCTTATTGTCCCTAATAATCTTCTCCATGCGTGAACCAAACTTCTACCGGGAGGCTTTCTTTCATTTGTATGTACCAGCAGTATTTGATACTCTGGGACATTTAGTCCCCAAGGTTTGAAAACACTGTGTTTGAATTGCCACAACAGATATTCCAAGGAAAATTTGTTCAAGGTATTTGCTTGAATTCAGTGTTGCTGCCTTTGGTTTTTAAGGTAAAGTTTCCCCAAAGTTTATTTGTGGCATCTGATAGAATTTGGGATATATCAAGTTTGCAGCCTATCACTGCAATAGAAAAGTGAGTCTTTTGGGTAATTTCCACTAGATGGGAAGCAGGCAAAATCTACAAGGGCCAGTAGAGTTTGAGACATAGGTGTATTAAGGGAAGAAAGCAGGAAAAGGAATGTGCCAAGAAACTCAGAAGATATGGTATCATAAACAGAAGTTGAAAACTGACAGACGAGCACATCAGCATATATAACAAAAAACTGTTTTTGGAAAGTCAGGGAAGATGCTTGGAGAAGAATTTTATGGTGGCATCTGAAACAAGATGAGTTAAGCCCTGTCTGTATTTCACTGAGCCTCCTTAGCCAAGTAGGCTTACACACACAAACACAAAAAATGTCCATAGTAGCACAGATTCATTTCCCAGTAGGAAAAATAATTGACCTACAATGAGAAAATAAGCAGGTGGCTGAAGTGGCTTGCACAGAATAAACATAAGGATAAGACAGGGTAGGTGATTTAAAAATACTTCAGGTAAGTAGAGGAGCCAACTCAAAATCACAGATGAGAATGGCATGTTTTGCTTTCTCTTTTTTGCAGAGCATTATCCTGGACTTAGTTAAAGTTTAGAGACAGGATTTAAGAAGATCATAAAAATAAAATTGCTGTCACTGACAGGGGAAAAATGATTACAGTTTTTAATGGTGACAGAAGTTAAGCTTCAATAAACCACAGGAAAAATATTGGAACAGCTTCTGAGACAAAATGTGCTTGATAGCTGGGCTGAGGACAACTTAAATAAATTACAGGTTCAAGCAGTGATGTCACAGTCAGGCACCTAATCCCTAGAAAATATTTCCTAGGATCCCTCTGACAAAAATCCTGCAATTATGTAATTGTTAGGAGTGGGGTTACCCAAGACTATCTGTGGCTACAGTTAAAATCGATCGTGGGCTTTTGTTATGAAGGAAGAACCAGACAACTTTTTAGCACCCAATAATCATGCAAGAGAATTTCTTTGCACAGGTTCATCTGTATTTTATTATGCTGGACAATCAGAACTTTGCAAAAGCAAAACTTAAATAAATCTTTCCAGAGTTCATAAGTAGCCCATGGAGTTAACTGGATTGCCCATCTGGGAACTTGTCCCAAAGCCTTAATAAAAGAAGCTACTCTTCCAAGAGTCACTGAAGGTTCAGGCTGTAGAATGTAACAGAATCACAGGATTTTGCACATGTATTTTTGTAGACTTCCAGTCAATATCTACATGAGGTCTTCATAAAACAACAGCTTGCTTCAGTTCACAGCCTTTCTAAAGAGACACTGACAGAGAGCTACAGCAGAAGACTCATCAAGGTGGGGCTGGAGAGAGGAGGGGAAGACAAGACTCATGGACATAGAGTGACTAAAATTTAAAGAATATCATTATCTTCCAGCAGAGAAAATCCAATTAATTCCAGAGATATACCTCAGCTATGAAGTGACAAAATACGACAGAGAAACATTTTAAACTAAAAGAAACATAATAATCACTCCTGACACTATTACTCTATGTAATTGTGACAGAAACAGCGCACTTGGCAGCTACACATTAATGGAAGCACCTGAATGACATTAACAATATATGATTAGCTGAAAAGCATGTTTCCTGCTGGGTCAGAAGAGTTTGTTTTGTTCTGTTTGACATAATATTTAAAATTTGTGAATGTTGAAACATATTCTCAGAATTAGCAAAGAGAAAGAATTGTGGAAGATAACCATTTTGCTTTGGTGGAAAAGAGATAGGAGACAGGAGGGAAAAAGCAAAATGAGGAAGGACTGTCTTTATTCTCATACTAAATGTATGAGAAGGTACATAGTGTGTCCCTTTCCTTGTTAGCAATGCACACAGAGGTCTATGTGAACTGAAGTTTAAAAATTATTTCACTGCATCTTCTGTAACGTTCTCTAAGTAAGCTATGTACAAAACACACACAAGCACATAAAGCAAGCTATTGAAATTTTTGAATGTTAAGAAAACGGAAAACACTCATACTTACTTACTTAGAACAAAGACCACAAAAGCCCAAGGGAAAGACAACCTTCAAATGGTTATTTCCCCTTGCCCCCTTCCTCCATCTTTTGCTGTGCTGCAAAATTTTAATATCTCATCAAGTATATAGCAGCCATAAAATACTGTCCCTTTTTATGTAGTTTCAGATGCAAGAAGGAGCACATTCTTTATAATGACCTAAACCTATCAAATGAAGAAATAACGCTTTGGGATGATGAACTCTAAATTATGAGTGATTATTTTTAAATTCATTACAACTTTGTTTGACATTTTTATTGCCTTCTTAATTTCTTCCAGCCAAGCCACAGAAGTTATTACTCATTATAAAAACAGTGCACCAGTGAGGAAAAAGGGTTTTCCTAGGCTTATACTCTAGCTGTTTGGCTTCCAAACTAAGATGACTGAGGCAGTTATGACGATATCATTGAATCAAACTTCAGCTTCAATACCATAAAAGTAAAATTAAGTTTGTCATATGTTTTGAACTCCAGAAACCTAATGCATTTCTCAGACATTAAACAATTTAAATTCATAACAAGATTTTGATGAAATTATAGCTAGCTCCACTTTATAGATGGAGCAAAAATGTGAGGAACTGGGTCACACAGTGCTTTAATACATAGGCAAGACATCAGTCTATAGCAATGGCAAAGGTAAGAGGTATTTTGACAATAAACATACAAGAGGTTTGTGGGTAAAACCTCTGAAATGAAACATGGTACATTATGGGCTATGCAATTGTGTACTATTGTGTAAACATAAATAATGACTTAGGTGAGAAGCTGTGGGGAAGAGTGCTGTCTCACCTTGACAGAGGACACAGTTGCCAGAGCAGACTGATCTCCATGCCTCAGTGGAGTTCTCCTCAGCTCAGTAAAGAGGGCAGAGCACATCCATCTTCATTTGCTGCAAAAGAAATCCTACTCTTCTGCTCTGACATTTGGATCAGGTCCTAAGGTAGATGAAGTCTGAACTTCACACTTCCCACTTGTCTACACAGAAAAGAATATATTTGACTGGTGGGAAAAGGATGACAGGAGAGAGTGCAGGGGTGTGATAACATTTGTAGAATTGTGCTCAAGTAAGGTCATGTACTTAGAGCTAGGCTTACAGACATTTGTCTGTTGGGATCTCTTACATGACTGACTGAATATGTTTAGAGGCTTTTTGGCCTTCCTCTGACAAATCAGGTATTGGCCGTTCCCTGAGGCAGGACATTCATCACATTTGGCAAATCCTGTGTTCCTCTGATCTCTCCCTCTGGTAGGCTTTGCAATTAAGAACCTACAAACAAATTTCAAACTGAAGCCAAGAAAAAAATCAAGAAAACGAGGATGTTGAAGGAGACAGGAGACCAATTTGGCCAAGGAATACATTACTCTAAATAGACTCACAGTAACTAGTAAAGCCAGTCTAACATAAATGACCACTATACACGTATTCTTCGGTGAATACCTTCATTTTTTTCTGACATATTCAACAAAGAACGAGATGAGTGTTAGGTTTCTTGCCTGTTTGCTAGTTAAATTGGTTTCTTGTTTGGTTTTCTGTTTGGTTTTGAAAGGAGAATAATTTTCTGTGGACTGAATATTTAACAAACATCCATAGCACCATCAACTGCGAAAGTTTATCTTTAAGAAACCTTCTGGTTTTCACTGAGTTGGTGACAGTACCAGCACAGGATAGATTAGTTTGTACTGCTTTTTTCAATGGACTTCATATTGCATGGCTAAGTGTCTTCAGGGTCTCTTCACAGGAGAACAGCATCCTACCCTTGCAAGAAATTATAGAAAGGGCAGCCTTTGCTACACCCGGCCACACGCTTACCCTCCTTCTTAGGGACAGACAGTGCAAGAAAAGTTTATCAAAGGACCTGCTTGCAACCCTTTTAAAGCTTACCTTTTTTGCTCACATGAAAGTGCTTCCAACAATCGCTGGGCTCAGGCACTCTGCCTGGAAAGTTCAAGCATCCGCCAGGCAGCCACACACTGTTACACATTTTGCCTCATGTGCCAAGATGTGTCTGACAAGAAAGCGGACAGATAAACTTCCCCAAACTCCTTGCCAGTTCCTGATTGCCAGCCCTGCATCACTCATCCAGAAACCCAAGAGGGTGGCAGAAGTGGTGAGAGGCTGTCCAGCAAGAAGGCAAAGTTACGCATGTGACTAAGGGATGTACCCCTCTGCTCACCAGTACTATTCAGCACCATTACAGTATGTGATGCCCAGCATTGCTCCTTGGAGATACTTGTGCACTGAAACTCAGCTTCTGACCTTTGACATGAACTCAAAGAGCTTCAGAGGACCAGCCAGGAGGCACAAAGTAATTTTACTTCTTGAATCTGTAATTTCTGTCAGAAAAAGCAGATACATGAGGTAATTTTCCTGCTGATTAAATACACCTTATAAAGTATCAGATCCCCTGTGTGCATCTTGAGTACTCAATTTTACTACTTTTAGTCTGCATATGGCTTGCTTTTACTAATATGTGGTCACTGATCAACCCATTAAAGGTCAAGGCTCCACTCTTGAGTGAAATGTTTCTTCAAAGAAAATTTAAGGATCTGAAATATGCTGGAGAAACTACAGACTATAGCAATGAAACATGTTCCTATGTGTAATGCTGTTGCTGATATTCATTTAAATGATCAGCACCATGAATCAGTCTCTTCCTATCCTCCCCTTTCCTAAGACTGCATCTCTTCAACAAAGTAAACATTTGGCGTAACCGTAGGGCCAAGTTTTACCTCGTGAGCAAAAAAAGACTCAATAAAATGGCTTATATTCATCCTTGAAAATTCCATAAACTTGTAAAAGAGAGGCACTATACAAGTGTTTAAAGATTTAGAAAAGTAAACATTTGGCAGGAATATTTGTATTAACTATTTTCTATCCTTGTTTCAATTCTTAACTTTGTTTCCTGTACATGCTTAAACAAGAACATTTTGCATTCAGATTTCATCTTATTCTTTCCCTGGGCACTGCACTTGTGGTGGGAATTTGCAGTGATTACCACTGAATTATCAGTTTCTTTAATCAAATGCTGTTTTATTTATTTCCTGCTCAGGATGAGACCGTAGTGAAGTGATGACCATAATGGAGCTCCAAGGGTCTTTGAGCCTTTCAGAGAGAGGAAAGAAGTCTTTCATAAGGGTGTAAATATCTAGACATGGAGTATTAGGAATTTTTAGGGTCCATCAAATCTCTCTTCGATGACTTGGGATAGGTGTGGCTTGAAGTGATACATGCCCCCTTGATTAGTTGCCTCCTCCATGCTGAGCAACTTGCGGAAGCCTTTGTATCATCCTGCTGCCACAGCTGCAGCCAGAGTTCTGTTTGGCTAAGATCTGCTGTAGGACTGGGCTGGGAAAGAGGTCTTGTAAGACCAGGAGCAGCAACAGAGTAATCAGAGAGGCTTAAGCCTGTCTTTCAGGAAAATTTTTCAGGATAGTGGGGTACAAACATTCAGCAGTTTGATGATATTTTTTTCTTTTGGATAGTTATAGCCATGACTTACTTTCAGAGGAACAAATATTTCCAAGTCCAATGATGGCTAACTATTTCTAGTTTCTGAATTCTTCTCAATGTAAGCATTGTGTAATAGCATTACATAAAATAAAACAGATAAACACTTCTCAAAGACTTCCTGGTAACATATGTCCCACTAAAAAGTTATGGTCTTGTGTTCATAAAGCATAGAAAATTAACTGAATTTGAAGGTACTGGGAAATAATAAGTTCTGGAAGTATATGGGTCTAAACCATAAAATCTGCAGAGTCATTTCTCCACAGCTTAGAAGACTTACTCTCACAAACATTATAAAAAATGAGCACAAGCAAAGTATTTATATTTCTAATCTTACAAAATATTTGGAAATAATACATTTTCTTAATTCATTGCCAAAAATTAATAAGTCCAAATAACTAATAAATATTGATTCTATTTCTGTGCTGCAAAAATATTTGAGAGAGTAATAATTTAAAAACTAGTGAAGAAGAAATCCTTTATTTTTAAATCTTTATTCCTCGTATACTTGCCAATTCAAAGAGTTAAATCTTGAAAGCTTTGCTGAGATTTTATAAGCAGAGCTTTTCCCAGATAAAAATTGCTCCAAGACAGACTGAGTTTAGATATTAAGATTTGGTGTAATAATTGTTCAGTTTCTACAAATCTTCCATCCATAAAAATAGTTCAACTGTTCTCAGGTTTTTCAGACTGAACAAAAGTGTGTATGTTTTGCCTCTGTCTAGAGGCTGCAGGTCTTAATACATCTGAACAAATTGGACACACAGAAATGTACACTCTCATCTTTCCATTGATACTTTAATGCAGAATATTGAAAAAATGCTGCTAGGTTTTTGAAAGATTAGGAGAGTTTTCTGGTTTTTTGCCCTTTATTTCACATGCACAATACAATTTCTGCAGCATTTTTAGTCTCCATATTCCAGATGCTTAGTAATATGCATCACATCAAACAGATCTGTTCTTCTTAAAAGGGGAAACACAGTTTGTGGTATACCAAAATTTCTAAAGCCCTATACATAATAAATACAACTTACAGAACAGTCAGTATATTTTGGGACAGAAATAATCCAAGGTAAGAGACTATGGAAAAGACAGGAGTGTGGACAGGAATTTGCATTTTGGTGTCTGCCCAAAAGACCAGACAAATTCATCTGAATTTACATGAAACTTACATTCATTTCATTTCATAAACTGATTTCACTCAGGTTTTTAAGCCAAAGACTTGCTCATAATAATTTCCTTGTGACTAAAATTTAAATATTCATATCCTTTTCCTTCCATCTGAGAAAGGACTGGCTTTCTGCAGGAAGGATTCTGCACTAGTGGTAGTGATTAGGCAGCTCTATTACCCAGGCAGTCCATGGCTGAAAACAGCATGTATCAGTGCAAAACTAGCAATAAATAACCACATCATTTCACAGAGGAGGAAAGGCTGGTGTTGTCAGATAAGTAACAGAAAGTTTTACTTTTTGCTTAAATTATTTGAATAAAAAACCCAAAGAAAAAGCAAAGCTCTAAAAATGGAATTTTAAGGCACCATTAGTAAAATAAAAATAGAAAGCTCATGTGTACTCATCCACAGCTTCTTGAAGTGCACAAGAAGAAATCCCACAGATTCTGACAAGATCACAAAAGATCACAAAAAAAAAAAAATGCACAATGTTAATTTTGGAAGATAAACTACAGTAGCAATGACACAGTTTTTCAAATAGGGAAAAAATTGTCATGAAATCACTATAATAATTTCACATTAACCTAGTAGCCACAGAATGTAAGGCCATTCTTTCTGCTTCCAAGGAAAACAAGAGACACACACACGCGCGCGCGCAAACAAAAACCAAAACCAAAAACAAAAACGAACAAACAACACGCAAAAAACTAACACCAAAAACCACCCCCAAACTGTGTTTATCAAACGTTAAAGTAAAACCCACACAAAATACAGACCTTTAATACAGGCTGTCTACATGTCAATCCTAAAAAACCATTCATTTCACATCCATACTTGCAGCATTTGAATAATTTCCTAGAATATTTCAGGTTATATTTGGTGAAGGAAGAGGAAAAATAATAGATGGCATGATATTTGAAAAGTGAAAAGAAACTGTAAAATTTAGTTGATGTATTTTGCCAAACCACATTATATAACACAATGTCTTACAAAGTGAAAATAAAGCTGGAAGCAGACACTACATTCTACAGAACAGGTAAGTCTGTGTGATTACCTATGCTATTTGAAATGCTATTTATTTATTTATTTATATTTTCCTAATAATTCTTTCTCTTTTTTAGCTAGTTCAGCTTTACTATGATTTCCTTCCCTTCTGCACATGCCTAGCCCTTCTCATTTCCAACAATGTTTTGCAGAGAGTATATGCCAATATTGGTACACTCGCTGTCTGCAGTTGCTGGGAGGCAAATATTTTTTATCCAGAAACAATAAACTATACCTTTGAAATATAACATAAAAAAACCTCTTTCTTGGGATGCATTTAAAACTGTTTTAATGGCACTTAATTTCTTCTTCTACAATATCTCAAGTCTAAAGAATACTGAATTAATTCATTTGAAAAAAATCTAGAATTTATCAGCAATGCCATCCTGCAGATAAGTCCTTCTCTTTCCTACATGATACCTTTATTGAACAGCTTGAAACTGTTCTCATTCTATGTAGTGGAATCATTTGCATACATAATATTAATGAAGAATTTTGTTTGGAAATTCACATTAAGATTGTTTTTTCTATGAATAGGCTAGACTTTGAAATGCTATGCATTAAAATTTTGCATTTGGAAGATATTTATAATGCAAACTGGTATTCTAAGAAAAAAAGAAAAGTGCACATATTCTCTGGTTTCAAAAATAAAACAGGTGAACATCTGAATTTCACTTTGCCACCCTTTTTTTTCTTCCTGGAGAAAAAAAAAAGAAGTTAAGTGGGCCTTCATGTGAGGCTGAGAGCACATAAATAATCTATGGCTTCTGGAGAATGTTTACTTGAATTGGGCTATCTAAGAACAGAAGACCAGCATGGATAAGGAGGTAATATAAGAACCTAGTTTCTCATAGGCAGACTACATTGAAGTTTAGGTTCAAGGCTTCCAAGAAGGCCTGTACAGAATTCAGTCTCTGTATTAGTCAGGACTGTGAATAGTGTCAGAATATCTGATAGCAAGGCATGACTTATTTTCCACATACTATATTTATTATCTATCTTAAATTAGCTGATAGTAAAGACTTGCAAGTCCTGCTCATCTTTGTGCATCAGACACCTAGCAATTCTCACATACAAGCACATAGCAAAGGCAATTACATTTACAGATCTGGGTCCGTAAGCTGTGTGTCACTTTCAGTGAAACTGTCTCGTTTGAAATGTGCTAAGCTACCCAAGCCTAATTCAGGTAGTCAGCAAACTGCCTCATCTGCCAGCTAAGGAACATGTCACTGCCAGACATAACCGTGTCCACCATCCTCCTTTCAGACTTGATGCCAGCTGAGCACATAGGTAACAAATGTCTGAAAGAAAAAAGGCCTGGGAGACAAGAATGGGGAGTGGCAGTCTGCACATTCTGATTAACACAGATTCTCACTATCAGTTTTTTGATATTTCAAAAACATTGCATCACAAATGCTCCTCTGCATATGGTATTCACTAGGTATCTAGTGAAAAATAAAAAGCATCTGCAATGGAGAAATTAAAATAATTTCTATATTAACTGAGGCAAAAGTAAGGTTATGATTTAAGAATCATCAAGTATGTTCTCAAAGCAGCTAATTAGAGAGCACAATTACTGCACTCTAGATTAAGAAAAAATGTTGTAAACAACTGTTCACCATGGTGGAAAATAACCCAGTGATAAATATTGTTTCTAAAAAAATTCATTGCTGGAGTAAAAACCACAACTCTGAAAGCAACATGTTTAGCAAGAGAATCACGATGAAAAGTGAGTGAAACTCTGAAAGGATTGGAGCAAGTATGAGTGCATCCAACAGTAAGGACCAAAGAGATACTGGTGCCCCTCTGTTACACCTAGACCTTTTCCTTTTACACTTACCATGATGCAGTATTTGTTATCATAGCCTCCTCTCTGAACTAGGGAACCTGATTCAAACTCATAAAGAAGCCCCTTATGCTTCACATTTAATAAATTGTTTTAATAGTGTTAATAAATTAAACTCCCTTGGCCCTCATGGCCTTTGCAGTCTGTTCTCTTCCAGGATCCTTTATACTGCCAAACACTTGTTAAGAAGCTTTTGCATAAAAGAGGCATATATGGTTCATTTCATGAATTCATAAATATACAAATATGTTTTCAGGCAGGTGAATGCCAAAAATACAGGTCAAGTAGCAAGGCAGTTGTTACCTTTTGCAGTCCCCGGTAGCTCTGGGAGATGCATCTCAGAAGAATTGGCACCTTGTGATGTTTCCTTGTAATGTTAATAATGTGGGCAGGATATCCACTCCTCACAGCTCAGAAAGAGACACTGGATTGTCCTTGGGGGTCTGCTCTTTCCTGATTGATTTGACCCCCTGTCTCCCCATGAGGAAGGAGCTGGCTGCACCAGCATTGCTGAGGTGGTGACCTGGTTCACGCCACGGTGGCAGACAGGGTCACACAGAGAAGCGATCCATGAGCCCCCCAAAATGGGCTCAGGAGTTTGTTCAGCTAAATTTGACCGATCTTCTAAACACTTTGAGACAAAAAGGCTCACAAGAAAATCCCAGCAACAATGTCAGTAATATCATATTTTTAATTATTCTTCCTTACCTACTTGATCATGAGGATGGCAGGAACTCAGGAATTTCTCCTCAGGATAGCTGCATGACCATTACTAATATAATTTTGGTCTGGAGTCAGGATGATCTAAGAGTAACACTTTGTTTCTAAGTAGGTAAGTCTTTTTTTACAGACTTTGGAACCTTTTCAACTCTTCATCTAGGTTTATAAAGTTGTTAACATTACTAACAATGCCAGTAAGCAGGACAATGAATGTCAGCCATGATTCCTCTTTTTTTTTCTTGTAAACTTTTTCTTTTTATATATTTAATAAATGGGTGTGGTTATTTTAGGGGTACAAACTCAGAAATAAATTGATGTGTCTGGCTGTTAAATATGATTCTTACAGATAAGGCATTTTTTATGTTCTGATGCATTGAAGCCTACATGTGTAAATGCAATGACAAAAGACATAAATGCCTCAGCTAAAGTAAGGACCCCAAAGCAAAGGACGTCATTCTCAAAGATTTTTGTTACTGTTGTTCATTCAATCAATGTTCCCCTGGACTGCATATCACAAAAAAGGAACTACATGTAAAAGGTTTATATTCTTAGAAAAATTTCTGAATATAAAACTCCTTCTGCTGTTATAAACAGGGTGGGTTGCGAAGCATGCAGGACTGATGACATTCCTGCAGGTCTAACCTGCTTACTTTCTCTCAGCTCCCTTCTGTGTTCCCTGTGGAGAAGATGCCACATGTATCTTTAATATAACTCCTGGTGCTGTAATAAAACATCCTGTGGGTTAATTTCTCTAATCCTCTAAGCAGGAAGCTTAACAGCTGGAGCTTATCATGTCCTCCTTTTATGCTGATTCAGTGGTCAGCAGAAAATATGATGATTCCCAGATGTTCACACTTGATAGACTCAACAGGCTTGAGAGGAGTACAGGCAAAATCTGTGACAGGTGGGATTTTTTTGGTCTTGTTTGTTTGAGGGTTTGGGGTTTCTTCTACCATTTACCAAGGTGCACAGAGGAAAAGGAGGTCATATTTTTAAGGGAAATAAATGGTTTTGGAGCTTCAAAATAGTTACAGAATCTTTTTTCTCTCATGCAGAGATCCAGAGATATGTATGTGCGTCATTGCATAGATTTAGCGCATAGTCGTACATGTTTTTTACGGGTTTATGAAATTTTCTTTTTACTTTGCTTTTATAATAAAAACCAAACCACCCTTTCAATAATACCAGCAAAATATTATTCTGGTTGCAACAGGCAATAATATGCAAAGTCAATTTGAAATTTGAGGGGGTTTTTTTGCTCTTGTAGATTGGCAGCTCTCAAAATACTTCACACAGAAGACTAATGTCAGCCAAATTAATCAGAATTCAGGGGAAAAAAACCTGATTGGTTAAATGCAAGAGGTGATGACATAATTGCTCGATTTTTAATTGGGTCAGTAACTCTTGAAACTTAAGGCATGCAGCCTTTCTGTAGAGCATGTTGGACATTTGGTCTGTTCACTCGGTTTTTTTGTTGGATGAACAATTAATGCTTCAAAAGAAAATTCAAGGATTTCCTTGTCCAAGTAGTTACAGAAATGTTTCTAGCACAATTTAGAACAGCTGAAGTGGGAGAGATGCCATGCTCCCAGTAATGTCCTCATCTGATTAGGTGTTTGGCAGGGATATAGAGGACTCTGAATCAGGCTTAAGTGAGGACACACATTGGAAAAAACATTCTCGTTACAGGGAAAGTCGCTGCTTGGCAGCATACCCTCTCTTTTGAAAGGTTTTCTTTTAGCTGTCTCTTGGCTGGTTAAACTAATGTCTTTCATTCAGACAATGTGCTTAGCTGTCATATTCTTGATAACTTGATGAGTCTTTTGATTGGCTAGTGCCTAAGAGACCAGGATCTGAGATCTCTCAAATAATGTTTTGTTTCAAAAAATTATGGATCTCAGAGGAAGAGTCTATCTCCCCATTACATCCCCAAAGCCTGTTAGCTTGGCCATCCCTTGTAAAATATCTGATCAGGCAGAGAGCAGGTAGCAGTTGTAGGTCCTCGGGCTAGTATCAAACACCCCTTCACCTTGTTGATAGATATCTTTTCAACACAGAATAGATGAGTAAGAGCACAACAGAGAATCCCAAAGCCAATTTGTGGTTTGAATATTTAGTAGAGAAGAAAAAATAGGGTAATGAAAATTCATCAAGCCGTGATTAGTATCCCACATCCATGAAAACTCTTTAGGTTCTCAGCTGAACTAGAGTACGGAGTACATTCTGCAGGGGTTTTTTTGCATACAGAGGAATGCAGTGCTCATCCTATCACAGCCTCTAAAGTACAGGGGTCTCATCTCTCTGGTGCATCCTGCCTGTCTCTCCTTCACAAAGGATTAGTCACATGACATTGCTGTGAGTGAGTCCTTCACAGCAGAGGACAGGACGGTGTCACTGTGTGGGTGCATGAGTCAAGCTCAGCACATGAGCAGGTAACTGTGAGTGCACGTAAAATCTTGACGCAGGAAGAGTAAAAAAACCACACTGCCAGCATGGTGGCTAAGTTTAACAGTATTGTTTTTTCTAAATTAATCAAGGTACTTAAAGTCCACCTTCTCCACTTGTCTGAAGCATTTTCTGTGCTACTCTCCTTTCAGCTCTTTTTTTTTTAGAATTGTCAAAATTGCCTGTGCACAAGTGAGAAAAGTAAGAGAACCATGCAACTTAGTCAATGTCTCTGGCACTCCAGAAAGAGCTCTTTCCTTTTGCTCAAGCAAAATGCTGAATATATGGAAGGCAGTTGCTGCCAAAAACAACAGGTTGAACATAGAGAAAGAAATATGTTATACATACCTGTAGCATTCTGATACATAATAATAAGGATTGAGAAAATATAAAAACCCTTCATAGCAAACACTGAAAATTGTCTTCAAATAAACTGTACAGTAAAAATCAGATGATCATTTATACTTTTGCTTTATTTCCAAGATGAAATAAGATATGCTGAGTATTAAATATGCCAACTGAAAGGTCAAGGAATTGCTCTCACTACAAGTCTTTTCTTTAGCAGAAACAGAGGTACATCTGGGTGCTACTTCAAAGCAAATGATCCAATTAACCAACCCACCATAAACTTCTACATCCTCCAGTTAGAAAAACCTCTGTGACTAAAGACAACTAGGTAGACTAGGACAAAGAGGTAGAGTGTATAACAGACAGTGGCCTATCCTAGCCCATCAGAAGCACCTAACAACCACTTTGTCATGCATGACCTATGCCAGTCTCAGGTTCTGGCAGTAGAAGAATCATCCTTTTTTCACTTGCTGCTCTAAAGCGTGTGTGCTCTCCATATATGGTTCAAATGACCTAGACTTGCACTTGAGCTTCAAGCATTTCCAATTTTGTTCTTCTGCATCTATTTTTGTTTTGTTTTGGGTTTTCTTTCCATTTGCCCAAGGGTAGACACATACTAATTCTTTCAAACATTCCGACCTTGTTTTTAATAAAATGCCTTCTGAAAAGGTACTATTCATTTCAAACTAGGAAGATTTTCAAAGTTTGTGTTTCAAATGTGTTTCATTTGGCTTCCAAATTACACTTTTTTCTATTTCTGTGTGTGTGTTTTACGATCAGTAATGATAACTTTTAAACAAAGTGTGTTTCTGTTCTTTATTTTGTCCTTTGAAGAGAATTCCTTATGCAGCTATTATACATTGTTTGGCATTCATTCATCTGAACACTGCTATGCAGTGTATCCTTTTGTGCAGCTGACATTACCTCTCTGGGCTGTCTCCAGCAACTGGTTAGCATTACCTTTTCCTTTCAAGAGCTAAGTGGATATGCAGTATTTTACTCTGACAGCTGGGCCATTTTATTTGAGCCTTATTGGACTTGATAGTTACCTTTAGGGAATGTCTTTTTCAATTGTTTATTTCCAAAGTCTTTTGTCAGTTCAGACTGTGAAGCACAAAGAATGCTGAAATTGTTGGTACTGATGCATCCATATGGGATAACAAATGATTGGGTCATCACTGTTCTTTGGACATTGCAGGATGCTACTAGTATTAGAGAGCCCCAAAAAGGAGAGAGAAATGCTGTTTTCAGTTTCTTTAAAATTATTTTACTTTGCTTGACAAAGGTTTTTTGTAATGGCAGAGGTGCCATTACATTATTCAAGACCCCACAACTGCAGTGAAAGCAATGACATAGTTCCAAATGAAGTTGTGTCCCACTCATGGCAATGAAGCACAGCCCCGTACATGAGAAATGCATCAGCAAGGCTTACAGATGCCATATTGTTGTGGATATAGCAATTAGCAACCCATATGGGCAGAATATTTTGTCACAGTTAGGTATCCAACAAGAAGCACACCCAGTCTTTTTAAAAATACTTTTCGGATCCGTGTACTTGATATTCATAAAAAGCCAGTGTGAAATTTGAGGATTGATTTGCAAGTACAAATAACTAGTTGCTACCTCTGTCTCCAGTCACACAGCTATGTCTCTACCTGTTTGAGAATTATTAATGTCGTCACTCAATTAGTGACTGGAAAGGGATTTTGTTCACAGGAGAATTCCTGTAAAATCCATTCAAGGTAGGCAGCAATAAATGCAGTCCTAAAGGGAAGTGAAAGCCTGGCTTGAAAGGCTTCTGTTTCTAAAATCTGTCAGAGAAAGTTCTTTTCAAATTAAATAGCTAAATAAATCAACTTATCATATGGGATTTTTCAGTAGTTATTTACAACTAAACTACACACCTCATTCCGGACAAAACGGGTAGTTTATAGAGTTAATATTTTGATTCTATTTTTT
>WAAE01011849.1:0-27848 GCA_013400495.1 Nicator chloris | reverse complement strand
CTGGTGGGAATGATATGACCTATTCCAATACTTGCAAAGAGACTCCTAGACAGAAGAGGTGGTTCTTTTTTGTACAGAAACACTGTAGAGTGGTATCACTGCCTTGTGAGCAAACCTGGGGAAAATGTAGCCTCTAGGTCTATAGCCCTGCTGCTGGGAGCAGGATTCCCCAGTCTCAGACCTGCAGACCTGGCCTGTCTCAGACCAGCAGTAGCCACTAAAGAACCCCTTCAAAATTCCTCTAACAATGTTGAGGTATAGTGAGAGTTTTTTTTCTCTTACTGAGAGAGAGAAGGATATTGCTTTCTACTGGTTTTTCAGGTTTGCGTCAATCTCATCTAGCTAAACATTTGACCTGAAATCTTTATATATC
Organism: Nicator chloris; assembly: GCA_013400495.1. Lineage (NCBI taxonomy): Eukaryota > Metazoa > Chordata > Aves > Passeriformes > Pycnonotidae > Nicator > Nicator chloris. The sequence goes on along the minus strand of WAAE01011849.1, from coordinate 27,475 downwards.
TTTACTTAAACAAACATTGAATGAAAGGAAGAATGAGAAATTCTGAGAGAGTTATTTTGTTTATTTCCCAGAATGAAATATTTTTACTCTGTAGGATGTTTGATTTGCAGTATGATATAGGCACCCTTCGTTGGAAAAGAGCTGATGGTCATTATGTCTTTTCCTTTGAGTCCCATAGGAAAGAGCACTCTTCTTACCACTGTCCCTGTAGTGTTCTTCCCTGTGGTGGAATCCAGAAACGCTGCTCTTACAGACTTATCATACATCAGGGCACAAACCCCACTCTCTTCTTTCTGATCCACTAAATATTAAACTAGCCTAGCTCTGTATTCCCAGATTGTTCTAAAACTGTATTTGTTCAGTGATGGAGAAGTGAAGAAGACTGATTATGAGGAGAAGTTTAAGGAACGTCCCACAGCTGCCAGAAAGAAAAAGATAAAATGTGATTAAAAAATATCACTCCTGTAGATTTTACTGTCAGGCCCATTCTGAACATGCACACTCAGTGTTGCATTAAAGTCTGAGGGCAGTGTTACATACTGAAATTCCGTGATTTGAATTGGCTTTCCCATTGCTGAGAGCAATGTTGGGTCACTGGGATCTTTCACTTCACACATATGCCTAAAGAGATGGGAATTTCTTTCAAGTCCAGAAGCATTTTGTAGATCAACACAGATGGCACAGTTGTGTTGTTTTGTCTCTTTGACCAAGGTACAGGGACCTGGATGAGATATTCCCTAAACAGTCAGTGTGAATTAGCACAAGACTGGGAATCAAGAACCTGAAGAGATGGTTTAAAATATTAGCAATATTTTTGCATCTGGAACATTGTCTTCTTTGTTACAAAGATGCTTCTTTCAAAAGTCTTAATCATTTTTCTAGAAAGTGCTTTGGCTTCTGTTTCAATTTTAATGGTTTCTCTTTCACCTTTCCAGAGCCTAAGGCTCTGGACCTCTCCTTTGGGTCTAACCCTGGCTCTTTAAATCTGTACTGCTTTAGAGCTATGAAAGTAATTCTTTCAGGAAAAAGGATTTTCAGAAGCTGGTAACAATGAGACATTGTAGAAATTATTTCTTCAACTATAGGTGAGTTCCTTGTGTTTCAGAGTGATGAGATGTACTTTCTTTGATATTCCCTTGCTATGACTGTGTTTTTATTTACTGAAAGGGCTACAAGCCAGAGCTCTTCAGAAAAGGAGCTGAATATATCAGGTTATTTATACTATTATGAAGGTAACAAGGATCTTTTCTCTACTAAATATAAGTACATTATTCCCCTCACTAATAAGAATTACACAAACACATTTGTGTTTGGAGCAGAACATGGGCTTCAAACATTAATATGACCTTATATAAAGAGATTTGACCTGTAAAGAATCCCTAAAGATTTACACAATCCCCACATCATTAATTCAATAGCCATTATTGATAGACCAGGCAGGAAATTCAGGCAATATTTAACTACTCCTGCTAGGATTTGACAAAATTGTCAGAGCTTTGAGCATCCTGCTCTAGTGGGAGGTTTCCCTGATCATGGGGTGTTGGAAATAAATGATCTTTAAGGTCCCTTCCAGCCCAATTGTCTCTGTGATTCTATGATCCTATGACTTAGGCATGAAGCATGACATGATTAGCAATATGAAGAAGACTATAGGAAACAGAAGTGTCTGTGAACTTCACAGGGAAACTCAGACATCATTCTTAGGGGTTTAGGGACTTATTCTTCTGAAATGTAAGATAAGCAAAACTTCCTCAAAAAAACCTCAAAAACTGGATTTTCAACTCAAAGACAGACCAGAGACAGAGTTTGTGGCTGTGAAGACAAAGAAATTCTTATCCTGATCTTACAGGGTAAAGGCAGTGCTTGATACAGCCTTACACAAGTTCAGGGAGTGGATATTTTTAAAGCCAGTACAAATAACCGCATTGCCTTGGCTACGGTCTGGAGATTTCTGCTTCAGCAACTAAAGACCACTCAGCTGTTAATTCAAAGCTAATTCAAACAGCCAGAGCCCTGGCTGTTTACTGAAAGGGGGTTGAAACATTTGGAGCAGGACTGAGATTTTTCTCACAGCTTTGCACCACTCATGACATGCGCTGCACGTGACAGCCGTGTTACACAAGCTTAGATGCATCTCAGAAAAGATCAGAAGCCATTTTTTTGTTTGTCTTTTGTTATAGAAATGCCGTTTTCCCACTGGAGCTTTATGTTTAAACATGGAAAATAAAATAAAATAAAATAAAATAAAACAAAACAGCTAGAAGAATATCCACCAGTTTTTTGATTCCAATAAGCTTTGTTTACAATTGTGGATGGCTTTTCAAATAACATTTATAGAATCATTGGCTACTTACAGTGTTTTCTGAGCAAACTAAAATTTTGTTTTAATTGTGCGTGTTTTGCAAAGTAACAATTATAGCTGACATTTTTCAAATTTATGGCTGTTTTTATGCTGACTTACTTATAAAATAGTTCTGTGGTTTATGTGAAGTTTTGTTATAGCCTTAAATATTTAAGAGGGCTTTTGTGCCTCTTCAGGCACAAAAAGGCTTGTCAGAATTTTCCCAAATATTTAATCAATTTAATAACAGATCACAGAATTTTGTTTCAGAACAGCACAGATTGAAGAGATCTGTGAAGATCATCTCTAATCCCAGTGCACAAAGGACCAGCTAGACCAGGTTGCTCAGGGCTGGGTGCAGTAGGGTTTTGAATATCTCTAGGAGTGAAAGATTCATAACATCTCAAAGACTTTTTTTCACTGTTTTGCCGCTTTCATAATAAAAAAGACTTCTTCTTATATTTGGTAGGAGTTTCCTGTGTTTCATTTTGTACCCATTGATTCTGGTCCTGGCAGTGGACACCACTGAGAAGAGCCTGGTTCTGTCCTTGCTACTTCCACCATTAGGTGCTTCTATACATTCAAGCTGCTTTTTCTCCAGGCTCAACAGTCCCAACCTTCCCAACATCTCCGTGTATGTCAGGTGCTACAGTCAGTCCTTTCACAGTCTTCAGGCCCTTGGCTGGCCTTTCTGCAGAGGTGTCTCACCAGGCCTGAGCAGAGAGGCAGGATCAGCCCCTCTGAAGTGCCATCTGCACTCCAACACAATGCTACCTAACACAGCCCACCACTTCCTCACTTGGCTGTTCATCATCTCCCTCCCTTGTTCCTAATTTGATCCATGCTCACCAGCACGGCAACAGTGTTGACAGAGGTGCTCTTGCCCTGCTTAATAATGTGGCTCTCTCTGTCCACAGTTTTCCTCCCCTCTAAGTGCAGTGCTGGAAGTACAATTCAGAGAATATTTTCTTAAGAGACAAAGCTGAGTGAATCTAAAGCATAAACTAATCTGAGGCACAAGAGGAAGGCATGGTAATAGTTATGCATAACTAACAGAGGACCGGTAGGAGGCATTTTTAATTAATGTGTAAATTCAGGGAGTAATACCCTGCCTGAAGAGTAGCGAACATAATGGGCTACATGAAAAGGAAAAATAAAGGTGATCTCTGCAATTACGGGACTCTAAATTTGACTTAAATGCTTTGCAATGTATTAAAACCATTCTTGAAAAAAAGAATAACTGAGGACACAGAGACAAATGAAAGTTAATAAATGATCCATGTGATTTTATTGAAGGTGCTACCCTAATCTAATACCTGTATTTTTTTAAGGACTGATATTTTAGATTATGTGAAGCAGTGGATTTAGTACATGCAGATTAAAAAACCAACCAAAAAACCCCAAAACCAAACCAAAACAAAAAATCATTATGAAACCACTTGAAAGACTAGATACAGCTTTCCATAGGAAATTACTGCTCAAGGAAAGGATGGTGAACATTCATATAATAAAAATAGGCTCATAAAGACCTGACTAACAAAGATACTGCAATGGTTTATGTTAAAAGAGTTGAATTGGACTGGAGGAGAGGTACTACTTTTATTCTCCTGTCATCAGTCTGAGACTGGTTCCACCTAATTTACCAATGACCTAGAGATAAGAAGTAGCCAAGCGTTCACCCAAAGTTTTGGCTGGAAAATTGGAAGACGCTGCCAATATTAGGGAGGACTGAATCATCATTTAAACAAAATTGCTGAACCCAGTTGAAAAATCTAGATGCATGTTGACATTTAAGAACGCAGGGAGGAAAGCAATGAACTTCAGTATTAACAGGGAAGACTACTTGAAGGCCGAAATAAACTACCTGCAGGTGGATTCCCTTCTCTGTCCTTGTCCTGTACCCATCCCCATGGCCTGATGCCTGTGCCTGCCCTCCTGCTGACTGTGCTGGGACAGTGTGGTGGGACAGGTCCTGATTGTGAGGCTCCCTTCTGTCCAAAATCCCAGCCCCCAGGGAAGCCACTGGTCTNACACTAATCTTGCACTGATCAATATCTAGAGTCCACCTCCCGTGGTTCCAACAAAAAGAAGAGAGAAATATCACAAAACTCAAGAACCATAAGGACTGGTCACATAATTTTTCACTTTAATCTGAGACCCAATCCTCAATTGGGTCAGCCCCACCCAGTACAGCACTGAAATGTGTCTACATACCAGGGAATAGCACTTGTTCTATGGATGATAATTTCAGGATCTTGCTTTAAATTTACAAATTTGCAATCAGGCCCAGTCTCTGAAGAAACACAAGATTAAATTTTAGATTGCTATACAGGTAGACCGTGTGAGACGAGCTGCCAATTTACACATCTGAAGCCATCAGAGGGAAATTTTGCAGTTTCCCGTTTTTCATTTCCAGGCGAAAGATCAGGTATGGAAGATCCAAATCACCTTGAGATTCCAGCCATCTTTCATAAACATCTCAGCCAATTTTTTAATACTCAAGACATTTCAATAATCGCAGATATGTTTACCCTGCAGAATCATTTTGAGCTGTATTTTGCTTTTTCCTTAGTTCAAGCCTTATTCCTGCTGCCATTAGGGACCAGAATTTTTGTTGCTAATGAAGCCTGTTTGTTAAAACCACAAGTAGAGATGGGCATCAGTGAAAATTATGCAAATGTATTACAGTTTGAATACTCATCCTCTATGAATACCCATCCTCATATGCATCCTGCTTTGCATATGCCAAATTCTTTTTTTTTTTTCTCTAAAGAATCACTGGAGTTTAATCGAATTTCACTCCTTCATCCTCAGTTGGATTTGAACCACGAAACTAAATTGCAAGGCTTTGTGTCTTGTGTTAAACCCCAACACATATCCAGTCCAAGGCATTCTCTGCTGTCAAAACATGGAATTTTGTAGTGGGATCAGGAAATGGCATGACATTCTTTATTCACCAACCAAATTTGACATTCAAATTATAGCATACCTCCATGCTGCACTGGTTTAAGTATTGTGTTGCTCTGTGTGTCAATCTTTTTTCTTCTTCATTTACATCTCTCTCTCGTGTTGGAGAGGATGGAGGGCTAGGGAGGGCCCAGAAATCAACTTATTGAAAAGGTTTGCTTTGCAGACTTGTACATTATCTTCTGCTAAATATACATGAGATTTAAATCATGGCATCTAGTTCTAGTGAAATGCAAAACCAAAATGAACAATATCAATTTCTTCTCATCAAAAGGGCAATAATGAGAAAAAAAAATTACAAATATACTATAGCATCGTTAAGATTTTAAATCTCCAGTCTTATGGTCTGCAAAAGTTGTGCTACTGGTGAGCATGACATTTTATCAAGTCCATTTAACCTGCTTTAGAATAAAAATCAACAATTCAGCATTTAATTCAAATTCTGAAGGAATACTTGACTCTTGATTACAATTTCAATTACCTGCATTTCCTAAATGTTGAGTTGTACTTATTACTACCAAGTTCTTTGCTTTTCTATTCATTACATATAATTGCTTCTTGCACTTCATCTCCTATTATGTTTTTTAGCTTGGATTTCTACAGAAAAGAAAGCTTCTGTAATCACTCTGTGATTGCATGTTTGTGGAGGGGATATGTTTAATGCATTTCCTAAGAAAAAAAGTAGGTTTAACCTATTGGCCGTTCTGAAAGAAATTTGACACATACATAAATGTTCTAGAATTACTAAGTTCCCATAACTTTTATTAAATAGAAATTTGCTTGGAGGCTTGGGGCTCATTAAGAGAAAAACTTCTTTGTAAATTCATTTATTCCTAGATACCACAAAATCTCCTTTGGTGAACACTTTTCTGAATGATGTGGGAGAACAGCTTCAATTAGACATCATACAGTATTTGATACAATGTCATTGAAAAGCCAAGTTTCATCAGGTCAACTGATTTTAGCCGAGAAAAACTTCCTTTGGAGTGTGGAAACTTGCAGGCTTCTTGTAGTGTGTATAAGAGAAAACTCTTCAATAAATCTTCCATATTTTAGAAAAGTCTCATCTTGTTTAATTTTATTTCTATGTAATTCCATGGCAATATCATAGGAAAAATGTATTTATGACTGCAAAACATTTTTGAAATAATGAATAAATATAAATGGGAAATTAAAGAACATATGCCAAGCTAACAGATTAATTGATAAGGAATGTCAAATCTATTTTTATATTATTGTTCCCAGCAATGGAGAAAAAGAAGACAAATTGTGAAAAATATTATTTTAAGAGAATTATATCTGAGGGGTTTTTAAAACCTGAACCACAGATACAAAATAAGTCTTAAAATTACCATAATGAGTCGTACTTGTTTTTCCAAGTATAATTATGATCCTATCACTGAACTCAGAAGGCAAACAAATACAGAAGAAAGAGACACAGAATGTAAGAGAGATTGTAAACACAAAATATGATACTTTTTAAAAATCTCATTTGAAGATGATACTTGATGACATTCAGAAATGCAATTACTTCCTTTCTTGAAAATTGCTAATGGTCTTTTCTCAGTAAGCTGTGCTTCAGGAAGAAACAGGAATTAAAAATTACTTTGCTCTCATGACTTCAGAAGAGTAAAATAGGCAGTAGACATATAGATTGACATCTGCACGCTGAATCAAGTGATTAAACCTTCCTCATGGTATTCCTTTTCTCACAGAGATTCAAGTTCCATGCCAGAAAGGAGACTACAGCCCCTAATGTTGCCTGGATTTATATTATTAGCTGAATAGTGGGCTTCAAATATCATTCAGAAAATTTCCTTGATTTTGTTGGGGTTTTTTGCTTGGTTGGTTTTTTGTTTTAGATTTTTTTTTCTCTTTTAATTTCCATTGTTATTGCTTTGTTATTAGTTTAAAAAGAGGCTTTTAACTTAAAAGCAAATGTCAATAGTTCTCCAGAGCATGAATCTACATAGATGCTCTGGATTGTTCTGTGTACCTCATCCTATCAACATTCTCATATTCTATGGAAATAAGATTCAGGGATATGGAAATGATGTTTTAACAACTGCATCTAAATATCTGTGCTCCCAGAATTGGTACACCATAAAGAAAGTAGTCAGGCCTTTGGGAATTGCTAGCCACACCTGCACTAGGATACACAAAGGAAGAAATATGAAGAGAGAAAGAAAGAACAAAGACTGGGGGTCCTCCTTTGACATGAGTATCTTAACTGCTCATCCATGACACTGCAGTCTTTTCTTTTTCCCCTCTGGCTCAATAAATATTACCCAAAGAAGCAGGAGGACCACAGACTCATTCACCCTGTATTTCCTTTCCAGCAAACATGAACCAGCCAAGCCCTACAAAATATGTAACATTTTCTCAGAATCGATGCTGTTAGAATGAAATAATGAGCTTTCCAAGTCTCTTAAGTAAACCATCAGATCAGAAAACAGTTGTTTTGCTACAAAAGTATGAGCATGGATCCTCCACTCCTTTCTCCAAGAACAGATATCGAACAGAGGACAAGTGGGTTTCGCTGCGTGGAGGAACAAAAAAGATGCAACATAAGATCAGTGTAAGCTGATACTCCAGTCCCTTGTTGCAGCCTTTGCAATCTTGCAAACTTTGTGGGAACACAGAGGCTATTTTGACTAGGGGAACATAACCATCACGCCTTGGAAGGGCACACAAAAGTGTCTTTAAACAATCCTCCTCTTATCTCCTATGCTATTATTTTTCCCAAGCTTGCAATAAACAAACCCAGTCCTGCTTACCTCTTACTTTTATCCATTTAAACCAGGTAATATGTTTAATTTAAGCAAGAGAGAGCCAAATGCACTATAGCCCCAAGAATTAACCAGAAACCCAAGCAAAATGTAATTTAGTGCAAAACTAAACATTTAACAATCGCAGACCAAGTTTTGTGCATTAGAAGATCCTGACTCCCTACTGCATTACGCAGCACCACTGCTGTCAAACAGCAGGAGCACAGCTGAGAGTCATTCTCTAAGTGTTGTGCTAGCTCCATAAAACATGTCCTAACAACTCTGTCCCTAATGATTTCCAACACCGTGTGCTACAAAGGGAAGACACCGAGAGCCAGCAGGTCAGCATTAATCATTTCCTCATGGACAATGCTATGAAGGCACACCACTGATATTAGTTTAATAGCTCACATAAGTAACCAGCATAAGCAGAGGAATCTCCCCAGCATTCAATCATTTAATCCATTTAATGGAACTGTCAAACACTTTGTCTGACTCTGCTGCCTGGCACCTGGATTTGGCACTTATGCACATGCTTAGGGACCATGAACAGCCATAAAATCAGAGCTTACCTTTCATATGGGGGTAACACTATGTATCAGTAGCTTCAGTGGAAAGAGAGGCAGATTCAGATGTCACGAGCTAATACAATCTTTTTCTTTTACCTAAAAGATATTTGGAAGAATAGAGCAGAACAATTTGTGTTTGATCATATCAGAGCTACTGCAGCCCTCTGGTGATTTAACTCCTCCCTTCAAAGCAATGGTGTTGAACATATGCTAAAACTGCAACATCACTGATGCCATACTTAATTGTCTTCTCTGTTTCTAAAATGTTCTTTATGAGCATTTCTGTGTTGAATGAGGACTCAGACTCTCAAGCCCCATGCTGGTCTATTCCACTACCTGTTTATTACAAGTACTTAGAGAATGTAACACTGACTCAAAAGTGCTGGAATGCCTTGAAAAGCACAATTATATTACTTCCTTGTTTCTGAGGACATAGGCAGTAAGTTCTACAATTTTCCTAATTGCCTGAGTCCTTTTTCATTTTTGTTTCCCTATTTTCCATCAAACAAATATGAATCTATTACAGAAACAAAGAAATGCTGGCTTTATGCTTGAGCTTTCATTTCTTTTCTGATAGAAAGCTAGCAGGAAAACATTATTCTTGTGAGAATAAGTGTACAAAAGCATGCATATATTCCTGTATTTTATTTTGTACAGAGAAAACAATGAGGAACAAATATGTAATAGAATATGATGAACTACCCGTGATTGCAGGGCTTGTTGGTAAATTTTTCTTTTTGATTTTAGATCATTTATAGACACGTTTAAAATTTGGGAAGGGTACAGAGCTGCAAGAGGTCCAAAAGACTCTTATTATAAAGCCAGGCTTATACACTTGGGTGTGAGAGTGTAGGCTTAGAGGTGGATGGAGAAGTAATCCAGATGACTTCATGATCTACTTAGATTTTCCTCATTGTGTAAAGGACACTTAATGTACACAATAGTCAATCTCTGAGATCTCTGCACATGTACCTACATTTATGGGAGTGCATGTAAAGACTGCATGTGAATAATTGTTGTGGAATTAGGTGGTAATATAAGGATGATGGAAGGATACCCTCAACAGGAGTAGCCTGTTGGAGCAGGACCAGTGTAAATATGCATCATTTAGGCAGTAAAATGCAGAAAAGGAAGGAGAGATTACTGTCACAGGACAAAAACCAGTGGTTACAAATCACTTACAAATGGATGCAATCTTTCAAAGACTTTAGGAAAACAATCATAAAACCAACCCTGATAAGGAATCTAAGCAGTGTTGCTCTGAGTTGAGGCAAATTTTCAACTTTTGTTTTTACTGAGTGTGAAGAGTTCGTGCACATGCATGACTTACTGGTACCATTCCCCATATAGGGTCTCTCTGTTCTTTGGTCATCAGGATTTGCCCTCTGCTTGATAGCAGTGATGGATTCCTAATGTCATGAGTCAAATGTTGGAGAAGGTTCTTTCAGATTGTAACAATGCAATGACATTCACAAAGCTATGCATCAAGCTCTGTCAGAAACCTAACCTGGCAGAAATAAATTATGTCCAAAACAAACTTTACAAGGACATGGAGCTACATTCTCCTTACACAAGTGAATACATAAGATATCACTACAAGGCAGGAGACTTAAAAATGTTACACTTTAGTAAAAACATCTTAGCTCTAGAAATCCTTCTACATCCCTGCTACAGGAGCTCTGTTCTAAATCCAAACTCTTCTGTCCCTTTCATATCAAGAAGTGTGAACCACAGGGGTCTAATATGGAAGGAGAATTCCACATTCGCTATCAGTAGGAAGTAACATCTTTCTGTGTGCAGTTTTGGGTATCACAATACAAGACATTAAGCTACTGGAGAGCATTCAAAGGAGAGCTAAGAACATAGTGAACGCTCTGGAGCAGAAGATTTATGAGGCACAGCTGAGGTTGCTTGGTCTGTTCAGCCCAGAGAAGAGGAGACTGAGAGGAGACCTCATTGCAGCTTACAATTTTCTTGTGAGGGGAAGAGGAGGGGCAGACACTGGTATCTCTCTGTGGCAATCAGTGACAGCACCCGAGGGAATGGCTTGAAACTGTGTCAACAGGGATTTAGGTTGGATATTGGGAAAAGGTTCACCACCCAGAGGGTGGTTGGGCACTGGAACAGGCTCCCCAGGGAAGTGGTCACAGCACCAAGCCTGACAGAGTTCAAGAAGCGCTTGGACAATGCCCTCAGGCACATTGTATGACTGAGAGTTGTCCTGTGCAGGACTCCATGATTCTTTTAGGTGTCTTCCACCTCAGAATATTCTACAATTCCATGATCTTTGTTAGCAGAATCTTGATGTCATACTTTTAGAATTACACGGACAGGATAGAATACCAAATAGGGCACAAATTCTGTGGTTGTTTCTTTCTTTTTGCCATGCCTTTATAATGTCTATATAGGGATTTCAACCTCACATCTCCTATGAAAGAGTCACCCCATATAACTTCAGCTCACATGTCCAAGCTCCCTACAAATCACAACCCTTCACCCAGTTTTTGATTCTGTTTTCTGCTCATCACTACGCAGTCTGAGGACTGAAGGGGCAAATGACATCTGCAGTTTTTCCACAAACAACAGCATTACAGCTTTCTATGTTCCTGTTGCTCAATCCTCAAAACTGAGTAACTACTTAAGATGAGAATCAGGTTTCCAACTAATGCAAACACCTTCTATCAATGAGCATTTTTATAGGGTCCTGGCTAATGCTGAACAGAAAGCCAGAGACAATGGCATGACTTCACCATGCTTGTCCCCTTCATGCTACTGGAATGATATTATTTCCACAATGTTCTTTTTCCCTATTGCATAACTGCTACCTGAAGAATCTATAAAAACAGAAGGATGTAGAGAACAACACTGAGTTGTATGAAGATGCCAAACACAGAATATATACTATTTTTCCAATTGTTGAAATGTTGCTTGGGGATTATCAAAAAGTTGATTAAAAAAAATAAACTTTTCTCAGGCACCCTTCCCATCAAAAGAAACTATTCAACTTCTTGCTCTCAAGGATAAAAATCCATATTGATTAACACAACAACTCTTATTCCAATCAGCTCCTAGAAAATGTTTTAAGAATTAAGATATTTAGTTTAGGGTCTGATCATGTGCCTTACCATACCTAATTTCCCCTTTTGCAATGAAGAGGTATTAAGTGTGTTTAATTTTAAAAACAGGGAAAAAAAAAAAAACATCAAAGCCAGGAGAAACATTCCCTAGTATGCATCTCATTAGTGTCTAAACATGAGCCAAATTTTCAAATTCCAAGTAAGCCAAGTTTAGGAAGAAAAAAGCCAAATTAAGTTCAACAGTGGATCTAATCTAAAAGTCTAGTTTCTCTGAATTTCAGGCAGAGCAAAGAAAAAAACCTGACAGTTTCAGATGCATTTTTCTTTAAGTTTTAGCACTTTAAAGTTCATATCATATAGATGACTAAGTGGTGGAAGGTTGATTTGCAATCGTTTTGGTTGCCAGTTTCTTCCCTCAAGAGGTTTTTTTTCTCTTTCTTTCCTTCTTTCTTTTCATTTTTCTTTTTTTTTTTTAATTTTTTCCTGCCAGATCGTACAAATCAATGCCTATTCCAAACATGAAAAGCACTGTTTTGAAAACCAGTTAAGGTTGCCAAGGAAACTACAATGTTGTCACTCTCACATAATTTACAAAACCTATGTACTTTATGGCAAGGAAATGAATAGTTAAAGGCATTATAAATCTTATACTGACAAAACAATGAACACATGCATTATTTTCTTTGGGAATATAGAAATGGAAAGGCAAAACCTCTGATCCTAAGAATCCAAGAACATGCGAGTTTCCCTTGAAAGCTAACAGTAAATTCCTTTTAGCTATAAGCAATGAATAGATGCTTTTTCTAAGTTTCAAGCAGCCAGAAATATGTTCACAAGAACTTATAAACTCAATGTTTTAATAAAATGACCACCCAGTTAGAAAGAGGTCATCTTTGCTTTGTACAGGAATGCTGTGAATATGCTTTGATTATGAAAATTAGGCCAAAGGCATCTCAAGCTGTGCAGCCAAACTGGGCTGCCCATGTTTGGATTAAATTAGAGCCCACACTCGGAAAGATTGATAATTGTGCCTCATCGTGTTCCCACTCAAGTAGATGGTCAAAGAAAAAGCTGTCTGACTTCAAAGAGGGAAATGTTATGTCCACACTTCCTACGAAAATGTGTGACAGCAGGATTAATTCAAAATGCAGCAGCATTTTCCATTGCTGTGGGGCAGTATTTAATGAGTTTGATTGTTTAAAACAATGTTATAAGAAGAGAATAAAATCCCATTTTGAAAATTACTGCAGCAATGGAAGGGCTAATGATTTCCATTGCAGTTCTGAAGATTATGCAGAACTCTCAAAGTCTTTGTTACAGTGTTTGCTATGTTTTCCAGATATTTGCTGAGTGTAAACAAAAGAGTATTTGTACAAACTTCTCCTTGACACTTATCCACAATTCATTCTTGTATTCCAATCTTGCTTAAAATATAAAAATTCTTTTCAGCTTCAGCCCTTTTCTATATGATATTCGTTTCCATTCAGGCACAGCTCTTGACCTCTGCTGCTTATATTCTTCCTCCTTTACTCTCTTTCCACTGGTTTTAGTCTTGGAGTTTAACCTCAGATCCAGAGAAACAAGCTTTTACCCCAGTTACCCCAACCTTAGCTCTCTTTTAGTTTTAACCTCCTTCAAAACCTTACTAGAAAGTAGTTCTGCCCATCTTTTGCCAGATCAAACATCTTACTGTTGAACTGTTTGACATGAATGGCAATTTGTGCAACGGCAAGACCATGTGGAGCTTGTGCACAGCGAGCTGATGTGAGGTGCAGTGACACCTGTGCTAACCTAAACATCAGCTGCACTTCAGTACTATGTCTCATGCCATCCTTAAATTTCTACTTTGGTTTAGTTTCATATCTGACTTTCTTAGGAATTCCTTGATTTTTTCCAAACAGTACTAATATTTCTATCTAAGTAGAGGCAGGAGCACGTGTTTATTGTGCTGATGGAGTCTTACCAATACGCATCAGCAGGGTGGGAGGGCAAACATACACAACACCTTCTGGGGGCTCGCATTTCTCCTGCATTGGAGGTCAACAGCAGAGCTCTCCATGGAATCACAGTATTATAAAACCATTAAGGTTGCAAAGGACCTCTAATATCTTCAGGTCCATCACAGTGTTGTATCATAACATTTTTTATGACTCTGCTGCTCTCTTCTTTTTCAGAATCCATGATAGTATGTCCTGTGCTAGGGAGCTGCTGAGTGGTTGCAGCCCGCAGAGGAAGGACTTCCTGGAGTCAGAAGTGCTGAGGTCATTGGTCTTTGTAGTGACTTAATAAATAATGCTCTTCTTTGTGCTTAACCTCCACCCCAAATAGACAAACATAAGTGAAATTTATGCTTACTGTTTGGTCAGCTCTTCAACAGTTAGTGGAAGGAAATAGCACATCTCTGCAGGAAGATGCTTTAGCAGTGCTTTCCATCCTGTGCTAATATACATAACCCTTAGATTGCAGATAGTAAGATAAAATGGCCTGGTGATGATGGACTTTTCCATAAGGCAATGAGGATTCCAGAATACAATAATTGATTTCTGGTGAGTTAACAGAATGAATACACAAACCAGGATAAGTAGCAGGAAATGATGTTGAAAGAGGAACTGGAAAAATAAAACTAATTAAATGACTGGATACAAAACATTATATAGGAATGAAACTAACCGTAAATACACCATTTTTCTGAATCTGGAATGTTAGAATCACAGAAAGGTTTGGGTTGGAAGTCAGCTTCAAAGGCCACCTAGTCCAACCCCCTCTGCAATGAAGAGGGACAAATTCAGCATATAGAGATGTGCTCTGGATTAGCTGCTGGACTTATTTCAAAAGCTTCCAACTAAACCCAATTCCAAGCACCAGCCCTGCATTTCCCACCAGAAGCCTGTGTGCTCTGCCAGCTGTTTGTAGGATTACCGCAGAAAGATTTTTGGTTATTATTTGTGGAATGGAAAATATTAAATTTCTTAATATTTTGTGAGTAACCTAAAATAAGTTATAATCCTGCCCTCCTGCAGAGTTTGTATACAAAAGATGATTCTTGGAGAAGCTGCTTCATCTCATCTTAGCCTAAGCCTTTGACTGATGGAATAGGTTGTGTTATTTCTTCCCACTGAGTAACGTCTGAGTCTGGGCAGCTGCCTTAAAACAGATATCTAAAGATATATGGGAAGGCTTGTGTCATGAAAGAGTTTATTAGTAGTAGAACTTCAATATATTTCATTTATTACTAGTGAAAGGGGAATATAATGGTCTCAGTGCCTATGAAAAATATTTAATTATCTCAAAGGGTAAAGGACAGATGTTGAAAATTATGAAAGGAATGAAGAGAAAATGTGTGAACTTCTTATTATTCACAATTTTAAATACAATATTATTACTGGTAGCATGAGTTCTGTATTTTCATCCAAAATATACTTCAAAATTTTCAACAATTTAAGTTTCTTCATACCACTTTTTGTTCTAAATTTAAGTCTAAGGAAATTAAAGTGCAATAAATTATATACATTTCTCAAGAGAAGATGAATAAGAATGCAGGAAAAAATGTCATAAGGTGAGATAAATGCTGTGTGAGCCAACATCTCATCATAAAAATCAGCATTATGGATACAAACAAGTTTTGCAATTCCTGCTATATCTGTTGTAGCAACAGATGTGATTTTACTGAAGGAATTTAGGGTGATTAGTCTTTCAGATTCTCCCACCATCTCTGGGAGGTGGAGTGGTGTTGGGATGTTCAGTCCCAGATCAAGTGGTGAAACGCTGCTGCAGCAGGAGATCCACCTGGAGCTTTGATCTTCTGTAGGTAACATAACACCCATCCTTAAATTAAAATCAGCACAGTGATAAGACAAGGGGTAATGGTTTTAAAATGAAGGAAGATAGATTAAAATAAGATGCAGAAGAAATTCTTCCCTGTGAGGGTGGTGAGGCCCTGGCACAGGTTGCCCAGAGAAGCTGTGGCTGCTCCATCCCTGGAAGTGTTCAAGGCCAGGTTGGATGGGGCTTTGACCAACCTGGTCTGGTGGAAGGTGTCCCTGCTGTGGGGACATAGATGATCTTTAAGGTCCCTTTCAAACTAAATCATTCTATGATTCTGTGATTTTCCCTGATAGAAAGAATATTAAAGATTGTGGAAACTCGCTGGTAATGTAAACATTTGTCTACTAAGCTTTGATGATCCAGTCAACTTCCATGAAGAATTAAAGAAATGCAGCTACTCTGCACAATATTAGAGAATTTAATCATATGTCAGCTTTAGCAAAATGCCAGATATTCTAGCTATATTCAGGTTCTTCAGTGCAACCCAGTTAAATACACATTTGACACAGTATCCATTAATCTTACAAAGCACATCTTGAGTTACTCAATCTTGTGACATAATGGATTCCTTTCCTACACCTTGGATGAGCAATCAAACAGAGATTGACTTTCTTCATTTAGTCAAATAGATTTATCTAAGCTGTGTTTCAAATGACTAGATTAAGTAGGGCAATGTGGGCTTTTCATGTCTGAAGAAAAATCCATTTAATAGAACAGTTCCTTTGATTTTAGAGAGAGAATTACTATCAAAACACTGGACTCTTTCCTCTGTAGTTTTTTGTTATAATGATCTAGACAGTCTTATCTGCCTGTACAGCAATTGAGGGTATTAATACTACCATGACACGTCTACAAAATGTGTGTTCTTGGACAGAGGAGACAAAGAGAGTCCCCACATGAGGCCATTTATGTACTATGGTGTGCGTGGTGATGAGGACAGTGAACAAATGCCCTTTTGTTATTATGTCACAGAAATAATTTTCATGAAGGATTAATTCATTAAAAGCAACAAAAGGGCTTTTTTTTTTTTTCTCTTACTCATAATTAATTATGGGAAGACAAGTGTTCTGTGCAATAGAGAAGTGTAATTAGCTTGCAGCAGGGAATTTTACCACTCCATTGCACTGTGGAGGTGATGAAGACAGAAACTCCCCAGCTTGTGCATATTCTGGAGCCCTCTGCTGAACTGAAGGAAAACCTCTCAACTCCTTGTCAAGGCCCTATCGTGGTGACAAAAAACTCAACGACATTTTATCAGGAGAAAAATCTCAAGGGCAAGAAAAAGAAAATTCCTTGAGATTTCCCCAGAGCCATTCTCAGAAGTATAGGAAAAATTATATTTTTTAATTCAATATGAGTCTAATATGTTTCATTTCAGCTTATAGGTGAATTTTGATTTGAAATATAATCACTGGAGATATTCTGCATTGTATAAAGAAACTTATTACAAACTTATCTAATACAATTTGAACACTAACAGTTGTTAATCCTTTCAATGTTACAACTTTTCTTTGAATTCAGCAGTCCAAGCAGACAATAGGAAAATATTTTCTTTTCTTTTGTGTGTAATGTTCATAATGTTAAAACAGAGGAAAACTATTCTGTTTCTTAGTAAACCTTACACAATGACCTTAGAGCAGTAAAATAGAGTATTCAGCTGAGAGTTAAGTGCTTCCTGAGATCTGCTGATGAATCTTTGGTTTGTGTGGAAAGTGAATTCCCACATCACATTCTCACCATTGTGAGGATTTCTAGTCCATCTTCTAGCTCAGTGTCAGAGAAACACATTGTCTGGCATGTGGTAGGCATAAGAACACTGTTGAGTCATAAAATTGGGATTTTAGGATTGTGTAGCACCTGAGAACATAGGAAGTACCAAATATATTTGCTTTGTGGTCTTTATGATTTTATCCCATCTTTCTTGAGCTTTGAGCTTAAAAGACGACTTTCTGTCTTGTATAAGGAAGAAAGTTGGCAAATTCTCATATCCACACAGGGCAAGAAAATACAGAAGAGAGTGGTAAATCTATTACCTTCTAGAAGAATGGACTCTGAATCTGAGAGAATCCTGAATCAAGAGACCACAAATAATCACCTATTCTACACATAAAATGTACCTTTAACTCAATTAATAAAATGTAAGTGTTAGTGCCATGCCCCCACCCCAAAAATGTTTAGTGGCGATCCCGCTCTTCCTGACTGAGCAGACACCACATTTCTGTGACTTCTAGAATGTTCCATACATTCATGACAAAGACCACTTCTGCATCAAGGATGGTAATATAAGTGTGCCTTCATTCCAATGAGAAAATCATCAGAAATTCTGAGGAACTCACAAAAGAAAGTGAAGGACTTGTTTCTAAAACTACTGTGTTTTGTTTCTGACTTGTTGAACTACATTAATTTCTTGATTTAGAGTAAGTCAGATTTTAATAATCCTTAAGTCAGACATTAAATCTTATTCACAGACTCTAAGAAGCAAGCTACCTTTATATTACCATATTCTAAAACAAAAAAAAACTCCATGAAAAATATTCTCTTGTAATATTTTACTCATAATTGGGAGAATGTTATTTACTAGTAGGTCACAAAGCACAAAATGACAACTACTTCTCCTGAAATCTTACAAAATTAAGTTGATAGAGAATAAGTTGAATAGAATTGATTATGTTTCCAATAAAGAAATTCTCCTGTGACCTTACCATGAGCCTAGGAAATTAGGAAAACATCATTTCTTCAAGTATGTACCTTCATCATCATCAGGCTTTCTTTTTAAATCTTTTCAAGCTCTGACAAGATCTAAACCTAGGTGATTAATAAAATCTGATGGGATTATATATTTCCTGAAAACCTAGTATTTGGAAATCATGGAAAAAGCAGCTATCATAGTCAGGAAGGCTTAATAATATCTGTAAGGCTTTCAAAGTACTAAATCTAAAGGCAGTTGTGAAACTAATCTAAAAGTGTCTCCAATATAATAGTGTGGTGTCACAACCCAAAACTATTTCTCAGTGTCAAATAACATGAACTCTATATTTTGAATTCCTATTTTGTAGGTCATTAAATAGCACCAGCACATCAGCAGTACAGTGATTTACACCCAGTGATGTTCTGACCCACATAATCAAATGAAATTTTATGTTAGCCACTGAAAAGCAACAGTAAAGCTGAAGATAAAGAAAACTGAAAATTATTAATTTAAACTGAAACCTTGTCTTGGAAATTAGCAATACAGTGTGCATAGTTTTTCAGAAGCAGCATTGTATATTAACTGTGATGAGCAATAAAAAGATGGTTTGCATAACAGCCAAGGCACAGTTAATATTATTTCAGTTAATGACACTCCTGATTTGGAGGAAAAAGACACTTTGAACCTGACTGACCACGAAGGTGTCCTTAGAGCTGCAGTGGCTGGTCAAAGCAGGCAGATTTCTCTTGTTCACATATTTCCTTTCTGTACTCCACAACCTCTTTCTTATTTACATTTAGAAGCTAATTCAGATGATTTGGGTTAACAAAATAAAACAACCCTACAAAGTAATGCTGAACTAACCATAAAGCCTCTGAAAAAAAATACACTAGTTACACAAGCTGCTTTTGTTTCCCAGCTGAGCAATATGAAGGAATTTAATTAGTCCAACAATATCACATTCTTTTGTCAAGACCCATACAGCTGCTTCACAAGGCCCTGTAAAAAAAAAAAAAATAGTCCAAAGACACAGTTTGATAATAGCTTTCATAATGTTGACTCCATTAAAATATTTTTTTTTTCTTTGAGGGGTGTACAGCAGTCTTTAAGATTTATTGTTCAGCACTACCCTGTTCTAAGGTAAACCTCAAACGTAAGATACCACCAGAATCAGATGCTAAACAAGTGGTGTATTTTCTAGTAGCCTTCCAACAACATTGGAATAGGAAAAAAAGTAGAAAACTAAAATTGGAAGGCACAACTTTCTAAGAAATCAAGAGATACCATATTTTTATGTCCACAAACAACTCTAAAGAGCTCTTCAGATTTTGAGGAAGATATATTGGCCTTGAAAGTTTCTTTTCCATCATTGATTACACAGCTTGCAAAACCTCAATCCTTGCAGATGCTCAATACTCACTGGACAAGTCCACAATAGCACAATCTAATTTTAAACTGAGATCCATCTTTGAAAGAATCATAGACTCCAAATCATAGAACAAAAATCATAGATTGGGTTGAGTTGGAAGGGATCTTAAAAGTCCTCTAGTTCCAATCCACCAACATGGGCAGGGACACCTTTCACTAGACCAAGTTGCTCAGAACTGCATCAATCTGGTCTTGAACATCCTCAGGTATTCCAGAGGAACTGGTCTGACTGGCTTTGGAAGCAGGTTGATCAGGTGATTTCAAGACGACCTTTCCAGTTTTTGATTTTATTTTCCTTTCTTTGGCACTTGCATCAGTATCCATGGATAGTCAGACTGAACATGTGGCTATGAGTGGAACACATAGACCAGAAACCTAAACCGGCAGGAAAAGGAAGAATGTAATTTTTTTTTTCTTAAATGGGCAATACTTTATTACCATCACATAACTGTAGTTAGGGGTAAAAGTCTTTCAATCATGCAATAAAGTGCTCTTAGCATCACGATAGGATATGTGGTCAGAAATATCAGGTACTACCTTTCCTTTACAATGGTAATGAGAATTCTTTTTCAAAGAGCACCGTTGTCCATATCAATTATTCAACAGCAGAATAGGCTGCATATAGATTTTTTAAAAGGAATACTTCATTAATATGACAAATTACATCTTTAGCCATGAAATGCTTAGTTACCTCCATGAATTTAGTTGGGAAAGACACACAATTTTATATTTCACACTGTGGCAATTTATTCAGTAGAGCCAGTTAAAAAACATTGAATCTAAGCATCTGCGGGTCCAAGCACGTACATTTCAAGGATAAATTAAAGTTTATTAATTTTACTCTCACATAATAAATACAGATTAATCCCTTTTGGCTTCACTTAGTTTCCTTTCACTTCTTATTTTTTTTCTTTTTTTTTTGGTTTTTTTTTGGTTTTTTTTGTTCTTTCTTTGTTTTAGTTTTTGGGTTTTTGTTTTGTTTTTGTTTTTGTTTAATCTAAATGGACTTACTCTGATGCTTAAATCAGAATCACAGGATCAAAGAATGTTTTGGAAAGGACCTTAGATATCATCTAGTTTGAACCTCCCTGCCATGGAGGGGGACGCCTTCCTGTGTGCTCCATCCAACCTGACCTTCAACACTTCCAGGGATGGGGCATCCTCAAGTTCTCTGGGAAACCTGTGCCAGTGCCTCACTACCACAGTAAAGAATTTCTTACTAATATCCAAACCCACTATCTTTCAGTCTAAAGCTATTGCCAGGTCAGGGAATGACCTAGATTGGGATCATTGACTGCACTTCTCAGTTTGATAGTACCTTGTCATGAATTTTTTAGTGACCTGCTTGTAACACCAGCTGTGGATTGAATGGAAATTTATTGAGATTAATTATTCAGCAGTCAAATATTCTCTTTTTTTTCCCCCCTTGAATAATATATTTAAACTGTATGTAATTTAAGTATCCACAAACTAACACAGTTGTGGCAATTCACCACATATGTATAGTAAGGTTCTGAAAATGTGAAGGAAAGCATTAACATTTTTGGGGGGATTTTTTTTGAGGGTTAAGCAAAAGAATTTTGGAGAGAGACAGTGGCTTAGATTATACATCAGTGCACAGGTCAGTTTCAATGGCTTAAGGAAAAAATGGTAGCTGTGTACACTATATTTAGCCTGCATGTAACCCTGTGCTCATCACCTCAATTTATATCAGTGCAGCAGTATACTTACAGTTTCCTAAAGTTTAATCAACCATGCTTTCTACATATTTGCAGTTGTTAGATGAAACATGGAACACTAATGGAAAGAGATTTTACTACTACTACTACAAAATTAAGTTTCATTTAAAGGCATTTTAAGAGTGTTACGTATATTTTGGTTTAAGGAGAACTCAAGGCTCAAGTGTTTTTATAATGCTACTTTTGTGAAAAGGTTTGGCAGTCTTTTTGAAAAGGTTTGCTGCTCCTAATTTACTGCAGCATTGTTCACTTGTATCTGGCATGCTGCTGATTTGAATATTTTAACCATGAGAAGCAGGTCAAGGTGTACTGTTAATTATAAATATTCTACTGTTGATTTTTCTTTTGTAAAAGCTCTGTAATAGAAAAAAGATGAAAGGCAGCACAGCTGGAAGTGAACTAGCATGAAAACACTGCTTTCCTTCTTCAAAGGCCTTGTTTACAAAATGTAAGGTCATTTTGGTTGGAATTGAAAATACAAGCACAAAAAGGTAGCTCCAAGGAATCACCCTGAAGGCAAACTAAACTTCAATTAAATGCCTTTTTTTCCTCCTTTTTCTTTTTCCTGGAACGAGAGCAATTGGAAAACTTATGGAACAAAACTAAACTTCACATCCTCTTTCAAGGTGTTTTATGTAGATACATGCACAATGAATTGCAGTTATGGCTTAGGAACAACGCAGTGACAGGTTTTTACCATGACTTTCACCTCACAGTACAGCTTCAAACCCAATGGCACAATAATTTGAAAGCCTTCAGAACTGTTTGCTTCTATTGGGTGATCTCTAAAAGTATATCAGTGTTCTGATTACACAGGCAGGTTAAATTACCTGTTCGAGCTAAGCACTCACCAAATAATCAACCTATTTTTGTTTTGATTGGCCATACCAGCAGATTAAGCTGCTAATATAGACAAAGACAGATGTCAATCACTGCAGCATCTTAGCAATCTGCTAATGACTAAGCTTCTGCACTTTAATAATTCTGCTTATTTTAATGGTAAGGGGTAGAAAAGCTGAAAGAAAAACTGATTAGAGCAATGAATTGCTTATTTTAAAGTATGTGATTTTAGCATAAATCTATTTTTTAAACCAGCTTGTGCTTGATTGCATATAATTTTTTTTACCAGTGTGGTATTAGTAGTAATTTTACTTGGAAGAAAAAACAATAAAAACTCACAGAAGAAGTAACAAAATAAAACACACAAAAAAGCAACTGAAAATGAACATTAAAAAAAAATATTAAAACTCATCTCTTCAAGAAAGTACAGTTATGTCTTCTTTACTTATAAAGGATTGCAAAAAAAAGAGATGTAATGGGGTAAAATCAAGATTTCCACTTTTGACAATCAGCATAAGAGTTTTAGTAGCAAAAGTGAATAGAAGCCCCTAGCAGAGTGATTCTTTTGGGTGTCACTTAGGTAGCTAGTAGCTAGTGAAGGTAGCTAGGCTTCTTACATACATGATGGGCACATCAAACTGGAAAGGCGGTTTATCAAGGTATCAATTTTTTTTTCTTATTTTTTGTTGTTTTTTTGATTGGAGATCAAATGTAGAAGTCAGGATGTTGGAAGCAGTGATGTCATTACTTCCATGCTTTCATAACAGAGTTGCAGCAAGAGTAAGCCATTAGTCACCTCCTTCTGTACATATTTCAGTTTGACTGATCTGCTGCTGCATGCTGTTCAAACCTGTAATTTGGAGGAGTCACCATCCCTGGGGGTGTTTGAAAGGTGTCCAGAAGGGGCATGGAGGAACACAGTGCAGTGGTGGATTGGCTGTGCTTGGTTGATGGCTGAACTCAACGACCTTAAAGGTGTTTTCTCACCTCTCACATGGCTCTGTGATGATATAGACTTTTCCTGCAGTACCACAAAGCTCAGGTGTTTACATATGACCACATTAAACATGAGCATTTAGGCATGGGTGCATTGGTGTTATGCAGGGCTGTGAAGCCAGTTAGTGGGAAATATCACCTGACAGAGGGAGATCTGAACCTTGCTCTGATGGAGGCTGAGCATGGGCTGTCTGTATCTGCTCTTAGCCCAGAGAGCCAGCTCCTCTTCTGAGGATGTGTGCTGCACTGAACTAGCCTCCTGGCTAGCCTGGGGGTCATTCATCTGCTCTGCAAAGGGCAGGAGGCCTTTAAAACCTCTGATCTAATGATTTATCCATATAAAACCTGTGAGCTACCCTAAGCAGATGGATCACAGGGCTCCTACTCAAGTAGCTGAGTGATTTAATAATTTCATAATGTGGTCTCCTGCTTAAATGAGGAGGCTCATTGATGTAGTGTTTTGATTCATAGGTCTGAGTTCCATTCCAGCCTCCTTTTAGGAACTAGAATCACTCTTTATGAGTAATCTACATAGAGTATCTCTCTCTCTGTATAGGGAGTCTTAAATATTTATATTGCTTCAACTAATTGTATGTAGAAAGAGAAAGGCAATAAACTAAACTTGAATGAATTACTTATGTTCTTCTAAATATGAACTTCTCCAAGCTCAGGGGATCTGAAGTACTAGAAAAGTGTCTAAAATGGCTCTAAAAATGTGAATGTTGTGACTCACCTCCCTGAGGTTATAGAGGAGTATACAACAAAGTAGGGAATTGCACACAAAGGAGCCTTGTAATACCCATGTGTGTTCTTAATGCTATTTTCCCCCTATCTCCAGACTTTTGCAATTAAGAAAGGTAAAACTGCATATATGTCACTTAACTCTACTAGAGTGCATTAAACTGAGTGGTTTGCTTTCTCTCCTTGGTGAAGCAGACAGAGGAACAAACTTGCTGTCTTGGACAAACTCCTAGCTAAGGAGAGTCTGGGGTTTGAATGTCCCAGTTTTCCTTTCCCTAAGCTCATGACCCCCCCCTACTGTCTTATTCCTTGTTCCACAGTCTCATCATGAAACAATAGGGTACATTTTGATTTTCACACTAGTTATAAACACTCTCTGAGGTACCCCCAAATTATTAACCCATGTATCATGAAATATATTCTTTGAAGCAAAATTTGACCAGAACACAATGGGATATAGGTGTCTCCAATTATCTATACCCATTCTATACATAAATCAGTACATGTATGTGTGGGCGTAGTCTTTCCACAAGGAAGTCCAAAACTTCATGTATTTGCAAGGTTTACCAAAACTCATAAAACATATTTTAGAAAGAGGAACAAAATAGAGGTTTTTTGCTCTGTCCTGGTCCAATACAGAAGTGAAAATATCTTGCTTTCTTTTTTCTGGGATGAAGGAGCTACACATTTGCTGTTTGCCTCACAGAGAATGAGCCAATTGCTTGTCAGATGACTGTAAATAGCAGATTGTAGCAGAGAATTTCGGATGAAGGAAGACGTGAATTTGTCTAGAAATGCCTTTTAGACAGAAAGACAGGGTTGCAGGAAAGTCAAAATAACAACAGCATACTATCAGAAGGTGGGAAGAGCCACGTTTGAATGGAAAGACCTGACAAACATAAGATTAGGCTGGCAACACATTTCCCAAGATAATAGAATCATCAGACCTGGAAAGGCAATTTCAAGGCATCAGGGTGGGTTTTTTTGTTGCTGTTATTTTTCACCTGAGGTGAAGTGTAGTAGATAGGAGGAGGTTGGGAGCAATGATGCCATTAACTCTAGATTTCTTTAAGGCAGAAATAGAAACCAATTAGTTCCCTCATTCTGCACAATTTACCCCAAAGTACCACAGATGCTCAGATGTTCATATATCAAGTTCCTCATGAGTATTTAGACAGATGTTTATTGGTATAGAATCTCCCAGACATTGCCTGCAGCCCCAGCTGCCACCAGGTCACTCCACAGACTTACTGGCAATTGAAATGCCACCAGAGGAACAACTCTGACAAAGAACAGCATGAAAGAAGGCTATCTTAATGAGAAGAGTTGGTCTGGATGTCAGAGAGTACCCCCAGTTTACCTTACCTTTTTTTTGTGTGTGTGCTAAGAGCATTTCCTCTTGAATAGTGATAAATTCCCTGATGAAAGAGAGATCTCAGTTATTGCCAACTGCACAGCCTCGTTCACACCTGTGCTGTGTTCCTGCCTCGGCATGAAGCAAGGATGTTTTCAGCTATAAAAAAATGAAGCAAGGTGAGAAACAGAGAGACCTCTGACTTTTTAGATTGTGTTGTACTGTTCTGTCTCTTAATTACTAGTTAAGTGGAAGCTGATTAATGCTATGAGATCTGAAGCTTAATAGAGATGAAACAAATGTTCTTCATATAATGGAAAAACAGTGAAAGCTTGGAAATGCTCTAAATCTTCTCTTGCTACCAATAAGTAACCCCAACCCCATGTGATCATTAAGTGTCCCTAAGGATTTCAGCACTAATTTGTTTGACTTTTAGTTAAAATTAGGCAATCAATTTCTTCCCCTAGGTAGTTGCTTAAGGCCACTTTCATTGTACATTCAATTTGCTCAACTTCTCTGAAGAGAACTTTAGCATAATGCCTTGAGTTAGATGTTAGGCGTGTTAGATTTGGAAATTACAGTTCTGGTATTTGCTTCTTTACTCTGAATTTACTTACTGCAGGTGAACATATCAGTGTTTCACGTCTGTACGTGTTTATTTCTTCTTTACAAAATGAAATATTTGTTGGGTTTAAAACAAGATTATGTTGCTTGTATCATTTAGCTTTAGCTAGAAAATCAAATTAGGTGATGGCAAATTTTATCTTTATAAGCTATGAATATTTGGAATATCTTCCCAAGAGCCAACTCAGAAACTATTACCGAATGTCTGCAAACAGAATTCCTTCCATTTAAACAATGATACATGCAAAACTAATTCAGATTCCTCATACCTTTTTCAACACTCCCACATGGAAAGCTGGTGTTCTTCAATTAATGCCAAATATTTCTACTTATTTGCATGTTTTCTCAGACACAGAACTCCGAAATAAGCAAGCACATAGAGTAGATAACTTTAATTCCTTGAATATACAAACTCATACTCATTTCCAGGAATAGTTTCACTCAATACAGCTAAGATATTGACTGTGAAGAATTCAGGGTCAAACTCTAATGCTGTTTAGCTGACATTCATTCTTCTTATTTCAAAGCTCACATTAATTCATTAACTGCTTAAATAATTGCTTGATTCGAACACTTACATTTTAATATTAATCAATTCAGACATTTTTAAGAAATATAGTACTCAAAATGAGATTCAAACATGACACCAAAGCAATTTATTAAGTAATTAAAATTACTACTACATGTGACAAATTGCACATTTTAAATAATTCAATTAAAATGTGATTACCTCCTCAGTCTAAAATTTTAAACTACTCTAGACAGTCTGCCATTAAGAAACAAATAAACAAATACCCCAGAGGATGAC
Organism: Nicator chloris; assembly: GCA_013400495.1. Taxonomy (NCBI): domain Eukaryota; kingdom Metazoa; phylum Chordata; class Aves; order Passeriformes; family Pycnonotidae; genus Nicator; species Nicator chloris. The sequence continues at coordinate 709 of WAAE01011849.1, read as the reverse complement.
CATAAATGTTCGGGTTCTTTTTTCCTTTTGCCATTGCCATGAAGTGTTTGAGGATTTACTTTACAACCGTGGGTTTCACTTTGAGACAGCAAGTTTTTCTGCTGATTAACAACAGGCAAAGCAAGGAGCATTTCAAATGGGAAGTAGTGAGATGCTCCAGTGGCCCCTCGGCTACAGCCTGTTGCTCCCTTAATGGGACATGTGGTGTTGTGGATTACAAAATGGACTGGTACCCAAATCACTGATTCCACGAGTTAGAGCCTCCAAGAAATGAGGAACACAAGGAGGCCATAGGGAATAAGAGCAGAACTTCGTATATCTTTGTTTATGGCTCCTGAAATGAGCCGTATTTGGTTTGTGTGAGTAACAGGGATGAGAAGCAGTGGTGGGGTTACTCGCAGCCGAAAGGTAAACTTTCCAGTAAGCACTTTCTACAGCATCTCCACTCCTGGATGTACTGCTGGGAGGTTAATGACCTGGAGACTGAGCCTCCTCTGCAGATGCTAGCTGAACTGATTGCAGCTGAGCTGCACAAGCAGGTAGATTTGACTGCAGAGAGGTTTTCATAGCAGCTGCTATGCATGCAAATACACCGGGTGGGATTAAGCTCACTGAACTTCAGCCACCAAAAATGTACTCTCTTTAAGACTATTGTATGGTTTTCTCTATATTCAGAAGAGCTGGACAGGCATAGAATACAGTTACAGAT